>CAKAOI010034531.1:0-25699 GCA_916701655.1 Sebastiscus albofasciatus | reverse complement strand
CTGGACTCAAGAAAGATTTTAAACATTTTTGTCCGTGTAGATATCGTTTCTGTATGCAAAATCAATGGGACCAAATTCAAAGAGGATACATTATATTATTTATAGTGCAGCACACATACAAAAAATTGGATTAAAAGCTGTGAGTAAATAGTATGCAAGACATTGTGATCATCGTGAGAAATGTTTGCTTGTGTTATTTGAAGTATTTTCCTCATATTGTAAAGGTGTAGCTGAATATAGAGGTCATAATCACAAACAGAGGCCAGTGTGCAGAATTCATTTTCAACACCGCCTATACAAGAGAACTGAGTGCCTACTGCATTTCAGCAAAAAAATTGCACCACTTTTGCTCCATAATTCTTAAATTATGATATGTAATTAAAGTTTCTTACTAACTTTTTCAATACATGCAAACACAATGGCACACAAAACCAGTTGCTACAGTAGATCAATGAAAAATGAGTAACAAAACAAATGGAAGGAAACAAAATAAATCTGGGCACACAAAATTAGCTATAACACAGTAAAAAACGAACAGTAAGATGTTCAGACAAGTGAGTAAAATATTAAAACAAATCAGGGGGCACCATGTATCAATATCTGGGGTGGCATATTTTCCTTTCTTTCCTTCATAATTTCCAAATTAACGCAGCAAAGTGTTTCACAGTCTAAACATCAAAGCATCTACTCTATGGATAAGGTATGCATATTACCTTTTTTGTTTCCTGTATGGTTCCTGACTGATCATATAAGCGGTAAAAATAGCTTTCCAACTCCTAAATAGGTGAGCTTCTATTTCAGTAGATGAAGCTTCACAATGGAGGGAACATTCAACAGTAAAAAAAACCTTTCTATCAAACTCTCTATCGCTGCTGAACTTGAAATAAGTGTCACTCTTCTAAACTTAGCAATGCTCAAACCGATTGTGAATACAATCGTCGTATAAAGAAAGTCGTAAAAACTCAAAGCAGCTATGTTGATGGCGCAGATAAAGCTGGAGCAGCTGTTTTTAATCCACTACGGATAAATTTAGCTGGAGATTGTAAAGCTGTTAAAATGTATCATTCAGGGACACACTGTCTGCAGGCTTTTCTTTGTGTCAAATATGCCTTAATACTGCAAAGACGTGGCAAAGGATGTTATAATAGACAGAAAAACAGCTTCTTTCCAAAAGCGGTGGCTCTACTGAACTCAGACATCTCCTCAGTCTGACAAGACTCTTACTGGATTTTTGCGGCTGATGTTTGCACACTTGATGGTTGTATTTTAGCATGATTTTTTTATACTCATCTTGCTCTATTTTGCTAGTGAGTCTACACTTTTTATTGCTGTTATTTACAATCAAACTTTTATCCCATTCATCCTCATCTATTCCTTGTATATATGTGTGAAGTCTTTTTTTTTTTAATACAATGCACCATTTGAGGGCAAACGCAATTTCGTTGTGCTTGCATAATGACAATAAAGTTTTTGAATCTTGATCTAGTGTCACCACTTTCTGGTTAAATAAAGATGTTTCAGAGAAACAGAAAGAGTGGTGGCGCTCCACTGGAAGATCTGGGCTCACGTGTATAGGCCTCAATCCCAACATTGAATTTCTAATGTTTCCAGGGTGTTTCAGCACTTTCCCTGGAGGATTGGTGAAGCATTAATACTACGCAGTGAAATCACAGTGAAAATAACATTTGCACGTCACAAACAAACTGGGGAAAAGTCAATTTTGTGTATTCTTGCGTTCAGAAAATTCTAATACTTTTTCCTTGTTTGTTTTGTTTCGTTTTCGTTTTTGTCTTGGTATTGTTTTTTTGTTTGTTTGTTTGCTTGCTTATGTATGCACTGTGTTATCTGTAGGTGAAAGATAAAAATGTGTCAAGTTGTTTAAATAACAGAAAGGAAAGGAAATGTATCGACGATATGTACTGACACAACTTGGACTGAAAAGCACATCTATACCACATTTCATTTGTCTTGTCCTGATAACATGAACAGATGACATATTCTAAAGTGTTGTGATAAAGGGTCTTATCATATTTCACACTCTGTATTTGCTTTATTGTTATTTAGAACCTTTCACTACCTTCACTACCGCCTGTTATTTCCTGCTGCAATTGCCCAATTTCCTGCTGTTGATCATTAAAGTTCATGCAATCAAATCTTAACAGGATAATATTTAACAGGAACGTGCTCAAACAAGACATATTTGCTCCCCAGTTATAAATGGTTACATACTGGAAGTGATCAGGGCTGTGGACATTTAGGTGACAGCCTAGATTGTACTGGTTTGAACTCAGATGACTACTATATATAAAAAAACAACACCTTAGAAAACAAGAGTGTTTGACTCAGACAGACAGACAGCTGGCTGCAGATGGATGTTTACCACTAGAATGACCTGCTGCTGTTTATCCCTATGGTTTATCCTCCACTAGTGGCCTCACTATCACTATCAGCTGACTGATATGACAGGCTCCAATAAAAGAAACCTCTACCCAGACTCAACAATATGAAGGTCTCAACAATGAGACACTGTCCAACCAAAACAAAAAATGCTGCTGCTGCTGTGTAGAAACGACAAGTCATGATAACCTGAAATGAAATCCCACCCATCACGTGTACCCGTCTAGTTTATGCTAATCCCTTGACATGTAGTGTATGCACTTGGAGGGACGCACGTGAGCCGGCGCCACAGAGAGATTTGATTTCTTGTGTGTTGATCCAGGGAGCAGACAGACCTATATAGTAGCCAGTCAACATATGGCAAAAGCGACATATACTGTAAGAGGATGAACAACGACCTATACGCAGCTGGGGGAATATTTAGGACAGTTGTTTTTTGCAGAAAGTTTAATTTCTGTATCTGATAAATCTAGGTTCATCGTATGGTCAGAGGAAGAAAGCATGACTTGTGATTACGATATTCAAATGAAATCCACCATACAAGACACATAATGAATAGCATAGCAATATCTAATATTGCCTCTAACCTGTGCATACAGTATATACAGTATATTTCCACACTGGGTAGCCTTGACATTTCATCCTACTCTCATCCAAACAAAAAGAGGAGCCCATTTGGTTTCTGTCTCACAGCTTATGCATGCTTGTGTTTGTGTTTAACATGAATCGACACAGACAGCCCAGCAACACGTTGTCATTCCCAGGGAGTCAAATGTCGAGGCTATGTCACGGCCGTTGCCGTTTGGTACCATCGCACACGGCACCTTTAAGTGCTGAGGTGAAACATATACGGTGTTCCATTAACTATAATGTAAACCCTTCCGCGGCAACAAGTAAACGCTCTGAGAAAGTGCGCCAGGAGTGTGGTGACGTAGTTTAAAGAGTGAAAGAGACACACCAGGCAAATGGAAGGGGAGGTGGATGGGTCAACATATATATATATAGTATATATATACAGCTATTTAGCTCTGGAAAATCATGCACGGTGTATGGAATAGCAGCACGTGCTATTCATCCCTTCAATCGTAAAAAAGACAGCGTGCAATCATACAGTATATACCTCGCTAACAGCCCACTTAAATAGCCATTATGAAGGGAGAATAAACCAATCTGCTATGCTCATGGTGTCTGTGCAGTGAAGGGTTTAAATGCAGTCAGGGCTTTCCAGCATGCCGACAAATCCCCAGTAACGCTTTAATCTATGATCTTTGACCTAAGATATTCATCGTATGTTAGTTTACATGAACGTACAGGGATACAAGTATGATGTTTAAATGAGCAAAAGAGTGCAAGATAACTCTAAACACAACTGTCTATGAGATTTTGCAGTTTCGTGTCATGCAGTTGAAGCTGTGCTCACTGTGACCATGTGTAACTTAATATTGTGGCAACCTCAGAAGTGTTCAACTCATGACTCCTGTCCTCTCATTTGCCACTATATTAAGTTACACATGTTCAAAAGCTGCAAAATCTCATAGAGTTGTTGCGTTTAGAGTTATCTTGCACAACATCTTGTGTACTTGTATCCCTGTATGTTCATGTAAACTTACATAGGATGCATGTCTCAGGTCAAAGCTCATAGATTAAAGCGTTGCTGGTGATTTGTCTGCATGATTACAGCCTGAGATTCTGAGAAAAAGAAGAAAAATTGCATGTGAAATAGTGAGACACAGACACACAAACAAGCCCACACAGACCCACATAAATCAATTCTACAGATGGACCCGTCCTCCTATTAATAGATCCTGCTCCATAAATACCTCCCTTCCTGCCTTTCTCTCTCTCTCTGCTGCTAGAGGTCAGTTTGGGCTGATTAATTTGACCTAGGCAGAACGACACCACCCAGGAGGGGAAAGATGAGCACAGTAACAGAGTGAGTGACACAATAAGGTGCCTATAAGCCTCTCTGAATTGAATATAAGCTTGACAAAGATTTGCAAGTGTTCAATGTTGATTGTGTGACAGAGTTTTTAAAAAGCCTGCATGTGCAAAAGCACAAATATCTGTGCGCGCTGTGTGTGAAAGTCATCGGAGAACACATCAATACAACACAATAAAGCCGAAAGCAGAAGAGCAGTTGGGGGATCAATACGAGGCAGGCTGTGATGTAGCAGGCAGCCACTTAGTCACACAGTCTGGAGGCAGGCTGCCCGGTAAATACACAGAGATACCCGATCTGAATGCAGAGCCGCTACACACTGCCATTTAAAAAAAGATGCCATATCTGTTTCTCTCTTTCTTTTTGTCTCTGTTGGTGGTGATAAAGGTCACATTTCATCCTGCATCACACCAGCGGGCTTGCCACAAAACAAACCAGGGCAAAGGCTGGAGGAAAGATATTAACACTTTAAGTGATTTATCCCATAGTCAAGCAGGATTTATCCAGTTAGACAGATCATATAAAAGATTGTTATTCATGATGCTTTGGGTCGTTTGTTTCAGTAATTCATATATGAGTTGTTAAATGAACATCTGGAACCCAATGAATCAGCGTTATCGCACTGTGGAAAACGCTTGATAAGGTTCTTTCAGATAAAACATAAAACATCTCTTAAGATAAACTGTGAGAACAAATCCTCCCAGATATTATCTGTGGAAGCTTTCTTCTCCAGGGCATGCGGTCGCGGTTTGCTTTAAATCTAGAAATGGAACCTCGCTTATAGCCCTAGTGTATTTATGACACTTCAAAATGCAAAATTAAGTGTTTCCACTGACAAAATCTTCACGTTCTATTTTCATTATCAGCAGAGAGACCAAAGAGTCTTTGACAGTGTCACTAGGTACAACCATAGACATATGGGTTGTGGACTGCTGTTTTGAAGCCTGAAGTTCGGCATTTTGGCCATTGCCATTTTGGTTTTATGCAAACAGATGTGACATAACAGGGTGGAGCTAAGTACAACCGAACGCTGAATAAGACATTTTTAGGCAAACAAAAAGGTTATAATTAACTTCCATGAAGTGAAAACACACTGTGAAACGGTTAAAGTTGTAAGACTAAAACAACTCCCAGATTGGACAACGCCGTGGTAGCAACCTGTCAATCACAAGGTAGCCATGCCCTAAAGCATAACCTGCTTTATGGTCTATTTGACTCTAAATGGGATCATAATTTACTAAATGAACATCATGCTGTATTGAAGAAGACTTGAAACTAGCGATTGAGACCATAAACTCATGTTTACAATGTTTACTGAGGTAATAAATCAAGTGAGGAGTAGGTTTGTTTTCTCATAGACTTCTATACAATCAGACTTCTTTTTGCAACCAGAGGAGTCGCCCCCTGCTCGCTATTAGAAGGAATACAAGTTTCAAGCACCCCTGTAGCTCAACTGGTAGAGCGGGTGTGAATATACCCAGGCTGAATCCGACGTGAGGCGTGAATGCAATCACCAGAAGTAAAAAGCTAACGTTAGGCTATACACGAACTACACAACGGTCGCAGGACTTCACGTCACCACCACTAAACTAAAGGTGGACGAGTCGGCGTGATGAAGTTTAGTAGTTTCATTTAGCCACTTGTTAGCAACCGCCTCTTTATAGACACTTCAAAATTGGGGGGAAAAAAAAAAAAAAAGTGGGATATTTACTGACCAATTTTATATCATGGATAAACATTAAAATCTCTTAAGCTTGTGTTAACCACAGAGTTTATTTCAGGCATCTAACCAAAGACCCATTCAAAAACGTATCAACTTCCAGACGAGGGAACCGGAAATGTGTAACTCATTTCCAGGTTTTAGGACTCATCCCTGTAGCTCTCTATTACATTGTGGGAGTAGAAATTAGGCTTGTGCACATGTGCCCAGTTCAGCAATGATTGAGATTTATAAAACAGAACCAGGCGTACGTGTGGCTTTAGAAATCTGACAATAATCATGAATAAATAATGCATATATATAAGTCTGTCTTTGTGTGTACACACAGTTTTAGTTGTGAATCTACACACAGTTATATGCATCTGGACCTAGAGTTACCAGCCGTGCTTCAGGGTGTAGTTGCTCTGAGAGCAGGTAGAGTTTTGGGGTTTAGGAATAAAAAATACACTTTAGAGACATTTAGATTTGGAGCCAATACACTATGAAAGATAACTAATGGCACATGTGTGGCTTCATAACAGACTTGCGATGAATGCCCTTAATGTGCATGCGTGCTGTCAGAATCGATTACAGGACTGTAAATGTTGGTGAGTGAGGATCCAAAACCTGAACAGTAGCGGCTTCCAAACCTTGACACCCGTGCCAACTTACAGTATGGATTGCCAACTTCCAAAATAGGCTTTTAATAGTGGTGAGGAAACGAAGCTAATGGACAGATGACATGTTGTTATGGAGCAGCATCAAGTTCTCTATATGGGGTTTTATCCCGTGAGCTGCAGGGCTACAAACATGATGACAGCGGAGGGCAGAAACTGATCCTAGTGCAGGGTTTGTTATGTGTATGTGCCGGAGGAAAACAAACCAATATGCATATTCTGAATATGTGTGTTACACTATACATGTTTTCTTGTGTGTAGAGGCCCTCCAAGATTTCCTGAGGATGTCATGACTGCAGCTCCTATTTTGCATGTGTGTGCTAACTTGCTCAAAAATACTTCTAGTGAAATCCCCATACACGTGAGACATGAGTGAGTGTTTCCACTTCGCAGTAAGTCTCCTGTGTTTGTATCTAAAAAGCTCAAGGCCACTACCGCTGTTGCTGCTGCAGATTCCCTCCTGGCCTTTCTCTTCCCAAACACGTCCCCCTCTTGTCATCCTGTCACTCGCTGCCAGACCTCGAGGTGTCAAAACCCCCGGTGGAGCTTTTCCTGTTCCCTGAGAGCCAAGGGAGGCAAAGCACCAGCCAGACATCTCTGTCTCCTGTTTTCTGTCGTCTACTTAAGAGAGGCACATTCTCTAACGACTTTACTCCAGTAAAGATAAATATGACAGAGGGACGTCGTGAAGATATGGCCAAGAATGGAAGGATGGGAGAGGAAAGATGAGGATAATGTGAGGGGGCCGGGGGGCGGTCATTAGAGGAGTTGAGGTAAAACACAAGAGAAAAAGAAGGGGAGGGATTAGAGGGTGAAGAAGAGGCGATGAGAGGTGGCCAGTGAGGTCAAACAGAAGTGGTGACATAAATTACAAACAGAGGCTGGACTTGTGTCAGGAAGAAATGGCCCTTCTGGGAAAAGGGAATGATTTTTCAACCACTTATGTTCTGTCACTTTGTTTTTTCATGCCTGGTTCATCTGTTATTCTGAAAGCCAGTGTTGTTTTCAGAGTAAAACAGGTGTTGTTTTACAGCACTTGTTTAACAGCATCGTGACTGCACATTCATTAGATGTGCATATCCACCTGTCTCGGAAAGAACAGCAATTCTTTTGGTGAGCTACCATGTAAAATCACTTTTTCATTTTCCTAGTAAGCAACTGTTGAGTTTAGGCACTAGGCATAAATTCACCTAACCTGACGTGCCACATGGATGGTACACAAAACCATCTGAGAAGCCACCATTGGAAACTGTTTGGAAAGGGCAGGCACTTCACCAAAACACTTGGCAGGTGATTGGATGAATCGTCTGTCAATCAAACTCTTGCCAAAGCCAGTCGGGAGAAGAGCGAAAACATCTTTTCCATCGAGAAAAGCCTTCAGTGCCGATCTTTGCTTTGCATGCGGGGTAGTGGCAAAACCCATGTGACACAGATACCGGAAACTGACTCTCAGCACGCCGTCTCCTTTCTGAACTGTTTCTGAACCTCTTTAGGAGCCGCCCATCGTTGTTTTGAACGGACAGTCGCCTGTCAGTGACATCACCCACACATAAGGCACGTCACAGGAAGGTGGATTTTCGTGTGATGTGTGATCACACGATGTAAGAATCCAGTTTCCGTGCAAATTAAAAATCCCCCAAACAACATTAATGTATATGGCCAGGAAAAGCCTGAACTGAATACTTTATTCCTTGTAACAAACCACTCCACACACCAAGTAGAAATCTAGACTCAAGGAGGAAGAGCAGAAAAGCAGAGGAGGAGGAGAATGAGCTATCCTTTCGCTCCATTTAGGGTCTCTGCTTCTCTGGCGGGGCTACAATCCAATTTATTTCCATATCCATTACTAGATAACCTGCCCAGCATACATAAACATGCCTGATTTATAATACCTCTAAGACAGGAAAGCATATCATGTACTGGCATCCACCCAGAGGGCGACACATACATACATCCTATAGGAGAGCAATACGGTGTGAAATGAAGGGAATTTACACCCTGGAGAGTGCATCCGCTGGTCATGTGTAGGCTTATATTTGTGTTAGGACAGGGACATGTTTCATTAAAGGATAACGTCTATATTTTTCAACCTGGGCCCTATTTTCCCATAATTTTGTGTCTAAGTGACTAATGGGGACAACACTTTTTGAAATTGGTCCAGTATCCGCTCAACAGGCTGTAATTTAATCATTTGGAGCAACCTTGTTTTTTCAGTTCATGTCCACTAAAAGTGCTTGTTTTTGCCACTGACAGGCTCTGATTGTTATTATAAGTGTCTGACAACATTACAGAAAAGACCCTACAGAGAAATTAAACCTTTTTCTTACCTTTTGCTTCCTGTTTGTTATTGTTCCATGTGACTTGTTGCCGGAAGACAACGGTGGAAACGTGAGTGAGAGTGGAGCAAGACCCCGGGAAGTGTGCCGGGCTTTGATGCAAATGTTCGTACTGGCCAAGTGGTGGTACTACAACTTCTGTGTCTGTCACATGATGCCATTGGGACCAAAGACTTTTTCCCATAGACTTACATTAGGAAACAGACGTCTGTAACTCCAGAATCCAGAGTGGGTTAAAGGAAACGCTACTGCGCCTGCTCTATGGGCCCAATGGATGCAGAAGATCGCCGGATGATACGGGTACTTCATCACTCAGCACCGAGCCATTTTGGCATCATGCACCACTGATCAACTCTCATATGAATGAACGGGAGCCCGCCTCAAATGCTGTATCCAGTTCTCTTTACACATCCATGGAGCGGAGAGAGGAGTGCCATGGGACACCGGTGTTGTCAGAGTTTGTTGTGTTGGAGTAAAGAAAGCATAGCTTAGTGTTATCTAAAAGAATTTCAATGTCATCGCTGTAGCTGATTTCGACAATGTAGATGCGACGCAAGACTTCAGAACTCTCCGAGTGAGACACACAATAACAAACAGGCTGAATCAAGTGAAAGGTAAGAAAAACGTTTCATTCCTCTGTGGGTTCCTTTCCATAATGTTGTCAGACACTTATAAAAACAATCTGAGCCTGTCAGTGGATGTTTTACTGGACGTAAACTGACAATACCAGGTTGCCCCAAATGATTACATTACAGTCCGTTTAGCAGATGGCGGCTGCAGCGCTCTCCAACAATACTGGACCAATTTCAAAAAGTGTTGTCCTTGATTAGTCACTTAGATACAAAAACAATGGAAAATAGGGTTGAAAAATACCAAATTTATCCTTTAAGTTCAACACATATATTTACAGTATGTTATAAATGATCGGTATAGAAGATGACACATATTACAGTAGTTTGTGGTATGCATATTCAGAAGACTAAATATGTCTCTAACACAAGCTGAAAACACTTTATGCATGCAATTTGGCCTAGACAAACTACTTAAACTAATCCAAATATGAAATTAAAAAAAGAGTCATAAAATCAATTAGCTCTTCAAATTGTCCCAGAACACATCTCATCCAGAGCCAGATCCCAGAATAGTTTTGACTCCTGGCAGAATAATGAGAACACGAGCAAACAGGGATGTCTGCGTCTGCAAATACTCACACCTTGTTTTGAATGGCCGTCTGTCTAAACCTGCAGGAATGAATGCGACAATAAACTTATACGACAGCATGTTTTGATTATGTCTCCGATAAATCCTCCACTTCTCCCTGCGGGTGTCACGTGACTAACAGTAAGAAGAGCGGAACATTGTGTACACAGCCATAACACTCGACTCTGGCACACTGAAGTAAAACAATAAAATTATGAAACGCTAACATAAAACAAATTAAGGCTTCAGGGTCAGTGTGGCACATCATCTCACTCAGGCAGTTTTCAAGTCTGTGGATGAAATCAACAGCAGCATCTTCTGACAATGACAACTGGTGCAAGTTTAAAATGCTTCTTCTATTGCCTCTGATTACCCTGTTATCCTAACTACCCCACGCTTCTATCTTTAAAGAGGAGACGAGTGGATGCTAATCTCATTATTCAGGCTCTTGTGCTAAGCCCCTCTCCCTGACAGTGTTGTGCTCTGTTCATCAGCACGGAGCCACGGAGGCAAAGACGGGAAGGCAGTCCACATTCCTCCTCTTATCTCACTGCTCCACCACTTTACATTTTGAGGGTATCGCCTCGCTATCAACCCTCTGCCGAGCAGAGGTGCGTGTTGGCTTGACTTGTTGCCACATTTTGACCCTTGAACCGCCAGTATATGATAGGAGAGTGACCATGAAAACAGAGGGTAAAAATACCGTGGAGGACGTGCGCTGGGTGTATTGGTTTACTATTGTAGGAAGTCACGTGATGAGCAAGCATCAACATTCTCCATCGTGACCAAAACATTGTTGACAAATGAGTAAGAGAGGTGCATAGTCATGGCTGAGTGGCTGCAAGAGAGGCCTTCAGGGTACAACACACAACATAGTTATGTTTGACTAAAGGTGTGTGTGATGCGTCACAAAGGTTTAAGTTTATGGATTTGAAGGATGGGGTTGCCTCCCAAGGGGGTTTCTTCTAAAAGTCCATGTGACATGACAACACACAACATTATATATTATTATTTATTATCCCTCTGCCTGTATTTTCTTTTTTTCTTATTTTACAGTGCTCGGGACGCTTCTGCGCATAACCAAAGAGCCTTCGGGCCCCGACATGGGTGTACAGCCCCAAGCCAATAACAGTGCATAGGGTGTACAGCCCATTCTCATGCCCAGGTCAACGTAACCGCCATGAAACAATCAGAAGATAATGTTTTATTTCTCTGATTCGCTGCTTTGTTCTCGCTAACGCCGCCCCCTCTCTTCATTCACACTCTAGCTTGATCGACCTCGACCACTGCTACTCTCTCTCTCACGTGGAGGAGGGGTCAACTTTGAATGCTGTGTGTTTACAAACAGCAACCGACAATGCTACATCGTTTACCTTTAACCAAAAACCCCTACAGCATATCTTTTATATTTTACAACAGTCTCCATGTAAAAACTCGCTCAAATCACTTTCTCCAGATGACTACCCAATCAGACCCTGGACCTGACCTTCACCACAGTCCACAGAAGTAGAACAGGAAAGAGAACACAGACACCGTTTCTTATAAGATTATGTTACGAGATGACAACTTTTTCTCTTGCACTCCATCATTTGACTTCTCCTTTTCGCCTTTCTTATCTATCTGCCTTACACACTCTTGCTTTTATTCATTTTTTTCTGTTTCACTCTGCTGTTATTCTCCTCCACTTCTCTCACTATGCTCCCTCTCTCCATCTCTGTCTTCCTCTTTGCCCTCAGAGTCTACTGACATATAGAGGAGAGTGGGTTCAGAGTGCCTTGCGCGGTGAATACCTGCATATTAAATGAACCCAACCAGCTTTTAATGAGGCAGCAGCATTTCCACTAGAGCTGCTCTTCATTAGGGCTGATGTCAGATCACCAGAGGGGCTCTTCAATGGTTCTCTCCTATCACTGCTCTCTGATGCAGGAAAATGACCCTGATGCCAAAAGCGCCACCACGGGTTTCCTTATGAGTAGAGTGGGTCCGTGCTGGCCAAAATAAGCCTTCCTTTCTGTCTCTGCCTGGTGCCAGCCATTAAGAGGGCAGTCAAAAAGGACCACTATAACAGTTTAGGGAGAGAACAGGGTGAGTGTTGACGAAGCCCCGTCGGGCAACATTAGTTCTTTTACTGTTAAGCTTAATGGGACCACTGTAAAGACTGTAATGATGAGTGGAGCGCCATAATGAAACCAGGCACTCTCTGTGGAATGAATACTAATGACTTCATAAATCTAAATGGCAACAACGGCTGGAGACATTAACAACCAATGCAGGGCTTGTTATGCCATAATAAATAATGATGTGAGACATTTTGATCGCCCCTGGGAAATAATTTTGTGTCTCTCCTCCTTCATAGGTCAGAGGTCAACACCAGCTACAGAATAAGTGGCGAAGACGGGGCTGACGTTAGCTGACATAAATGTCTTTATGACCAGTAAAGCTCAACCGATACCATATTACAGAAACTTCTTAACTTGCAGACCCTATCTTAACTGTTTGGTAACCATGGCCAAAGCCATTAGAGATGATCAGTTGCTAAGTCAATGTTCATATCCTAACTTAAGATAGGATGCTTGTTTAATACACTTTACCTAACTTCCCAAAAACTTAAATAAACTCTCCTAACTTTAGGATAACCGTTAAGATGCCCTAACTTTCACACCACTTTTCTTCTGTTCTTTGGGCATAAGAGCTGCCTTCCTCTTTGCATCACTTGTCAATGTTCTTATTTTTGTTTTGATAGCATCAACGCTGCGTTGGATGCCGGATATGGCGGAGACCGTGTCTGTTATTTTAGCCTATTCTCTTTCTTTTATCTCCTGAGTTAGGGTTGTTGTAAATTTCCTAAAAAGAACATCTTTGGATTTCTCTACAGATGTTATCAACACCTCTGACTCATCTGTCTTGAAGAGCTCGCTGTTGTTTTTGCTCCATTTTTTTGTACGTTTCAATGAGAAAAACAATGGTTACAAAGTTGTTTAGCTCGGCGAGATGAGAAAAGTAGCTTTCGTTGCTAGGTAACAGACATAAAAGTTGAAACACAGTTTTCAAGCCAGTATTAATCCTAATAGGGCTGTCAATCGATTAAAATATTTAATCTTGATTAATCGCAAGATTGTCCATAGTTAGTTGCCATTAATCTCAATCATGCATTTTTTATCTGTTCAAAATGTACCTCAAGGGGAGATTTGTCAAGCAGCCTATTTATCAACATGGGAGTGGGCAAATATGCTTGCTTTATGCAAATGTATGTATATATTTATTACTGGAAATCAATTAACAACACAAACAATAACAAATATTGTCCAGAAACCCTCACAGGTACTGCATTTAGCATAATGCTCAAATCATAACATGGCAAACTCAAGCCTGACAGGCAACAACAGCTGTCAGTGTGTCAGTGTGCTGACTTGACTATGACTTGCCCCAAACTGCATGTGATTATCATAAAGTGGGCATGTCTGTAAAGGGGAGACTCGTGGGTACCCATAGAACCCATTTTCAGTCACATATCTTGAGGTTAGAGGTCAAGGGACCCCTTTGAAAATGGCCATGCCAGTTTTTCCTCAACAAAATTTAGCACAAGTTTGGAACGTTATTCAGTCTCCTTCGTGACAAGCTAGAATGACATAGCATCTAGTTTCATATGATGCCAGTATCTTCACTAGCTTTAAAACTGAGCCCACTACAACCTAAAAATCGTAAGTTGCGTTAATGCGTTAAAGGAATTAGTGCCGTTAAAATGAATTAAGGCGCTATTATTGCATTATCTTTGACAGCCTTAATTCCTAAATACTAATATCAGCATCTGTTAGGCTATAAAACAACCCTGCTGCCCCTTCCCACCGTTCAACACCACTATAGCTGAGGACACAATTCAGGCATATGCTTGTTTTTTTGCAAGGACAATATGCTGCAGTGCAGTAAAGTACATAACCAGATCTGTGGGGTAGTGGTAGTGTTTTGACTTCTCACCAGTACAGAGGAGGACCTTTGGAAGCATTTCAGCAGATTGTTCTGCAGCAGGCTGAGTCGCTTGCCCCTGGCCTTCCTGCGCAGGATACTCTGCACCCGTGCTGATGGACGCTTCTTGGGCTGCAGACGCATCCGGTGGTTGTCAGGCTGCAGCCACTGATAACAGTATGGACACACCAAGGTGCACTGCAGCAGATCGGAGAATTTCTTCTTCGGTGTTGCTAAGAGGAGGAGAAAGAAAGCCTGAACACCAAATGGCACCACTACCTACTGATTTTGGCTGGCATGGACCTCTGTGTGTGTGTGTGTGTGTGTGTGTGTGTGTGTGTGTGTGTGTGTGTGTCTGTGTGTGTGCGTGCCTGCTACAGACAGCTGGCTGACTCAGAGTGTTTTGCTGAGGGTTTAGAGAGGTTTATCAACCTTGACAAGTTGGTGACAAGGTCCTACTTACTACTGCATTCAGCGCTTTGTGTCTATTACCCTCTAGGGCATCACTGATGAAAACATGCACAAATGAAAATAGATAAAAAATGTCATTAAAAAGTACGACTCATCAAGGACGTGCAGGTGTCTTAACTTACCATTTACAGGCCACTGCCTAGGGAAGAAAAAGAGGATAGATTAGACATTTTGAACAAATAAGAGTAGAATTAATCAGTAACTGAGTTTATTGTTAAAGGGTACCTATTATGCCCATTTTCAGATGCATACTTGTATTTGGGGTTTCTACTAGTACATGATTAAATGCTTTAATATTCAAAAAATGCTTTACTTTTCTCATACCGGCTCTGCTGCAGCACCTGTTATTAACAAGTGCCCTGAATGACCCGATCACAAGTAGACAACTCTAAGTACAGGTATGAACGCACTCAAGACGCACTGAAATCTGATCGCTCAGAGCACATTCAGAGGTGGTCTGGGCCACATATGGCCACATTCTTTTAGCAGTGTGTATGCGAATGTGTCCTGCGCCACATTAAGGACCACCTACTCAACTGACGTCCCGCTGGGATCTGCGGAGTCTCACTGCGCTCCTCATGTGAATAGACAGGCAGATGCGAGCGCTCGTCTACCTCGCGACATGGAAACGGCTTCTGTGCTCTACTCTATCCTGTTGGTACAACTGTATTTTATTAAAATATATCTTATTTATAGGTTACAAATCTACAGATTATCAGACTAGGCACGCAAAGTGCATTATCATCATACTGACGGAGATGAATCTGTGTTTTTGTTCCAGTACTTTGTACGGAGCTGACACCTGCTCGCCTGCCCGCTCACTCCCTCTCATCCCCGGCTCTGAAGCTCTGTACCCCGCTGTTGCATGACAAATGCAGTGTCGGCAGCACGGAGGTTCCCAGGTCCACTGGTACAATAACCTTTTATTTTGATGTTAATAAAATGTACCCAAATACTCCCCCTACGGGGAAGAGTAACTCCGTGGACTTTGGGCTTTGTAACTTTGAAGACCTTTTAAATGCACAAAAAAACTCTATAATGCACTAAAGGAAAGGGGAAAAAGCACAAAAGCATAATAGGTCCCCTTTAAAAAGCATCAGTGCAAGATAATTTTAGAGAACAACTTTGATAATTATAGCCTCTCTTGAAACAGATACATTTTTTGGTTCTCTCTCACTTTTAAGTAATTGAACATGCATATTCATTTATTTGAAAATACCCATTAATTTGCATGAGAACAGCTCCTTTCACACTGAAACAATGTAACGTGATAGGGAAAGCATATCTGGAATAATTTTGTTCAACGTAGTTTTCATTTGGTGAAAGAAACTGGCAGGTAACAATTCTGTTAAAATGCATGCAAATAAACACATTACAAGATGGAAACACCAGTTTGGAAAAAAACAATTTGTCATTGACAGCCCTTCCCATTGTGCAAAGTGGAAAAAATGCAATCTCTAAAAGGAAACAGGTCTCTCCCAAACAATATAGGGCACCGTTACAATGGCCTCCCCCCTACAGGGCTGCCTCCAACTTTGGAACGCTCGCAATGAGATATTTGTTCAAACATTTAAACTAAGCCACCGCTAAGTCCCACTAAAATTAGCCCTGGGCTTAAATCAATGAAAGGAAATTTACTGTCCAGCTGCACGTGTGGCAGGGGGGCGGCCCCAGAGGAGCTGGCTGTTTATGGAGAGGAGGAGGGGGCATGGGGTCGACTTTAATCTGGAGTTGACCCGTTTGCTGTTTATTGATGCTCTCCACTTGCATTCTTAACAACCCCATATGTGAGATGGGGTATTTAAATTGCTGGATGATGTTGGATGTGGCGAAGGGCAGTGAGAGCTTTGCAACATATCTGTCATCACTCATCCCACAGTCTGAGTCACTGTCCCCTGACCCCCTCCCCCCAAATTTAATAATCAGTGACTGGATTAAAGTGTCCGATTATACAGAAGCCCTGTCAGAAAATACTGGAAATGAAGTTGTTTGAGGCCGATGTGATGGATTGTGACTCTGCAGGGGACGGGTAATGACTCACAGGCCTTGAACAATTCCCGAAAAACACTTGAAAAACATTCTTAGCTGGTAAAAAAAGTCTTCTTTAGAAAGTTAGACTATTTTTGAATACATTTCCTGACGTGGTTGCTTCACTATTGATAATCAATGATCATTCAGTGCACTTGACACCGCTGACAAATACATTCTGACTACATAACAGCGACACATTCTTCATTGCTTTGTTGCCCCGAAAAAGCACATTCTCTGACAAGGCTGTGAACAGAGTCAGCAAACCACTGATGACTCGAGCGTAGAGAAGCCGGATTCTTGGGAATTTTGTTTTCCCCATAATCTCTCTTCCCGCTGCTCCCCTGATGAGCCAACTCTCAGAAACGGCACACCGCAAAGTCCTTCTTCCACTTCACCAATCTTATTATCATACTTGTCATGCATCTCCTTTTAAGTGCACACTTAGCTGTGGTGATGAACACTGGAGATATGGGCCCTACACATGATCGGCTGACAACTGGGAGATGCAATCAAGAGAGCCTTAAAAGATGCAAAAGGGTGGGGCTGTGTTGGCTACGTTGTAATAATGTAATTAGAGACAGAAGTGCTGGCTGAGGCAAAGCGAACAGAATGAAAAGCACTATGAACATTTTATTGCTGCCATCAGGGAAAACAGTGCAACTGCTAGTGGCAATATTGGGAATAAACCTTCACTGATGCTTGTAACTCAGATATTTAGACACAGGCTCAGGCAGTGGTGTGGTCAGCGTCAATTAGTGAACATTCTAGATATGGTATCCTTCTACAGCAGTGCTTCACAACCTACCCCACCCCTCTACTTGTACCTAAGAAAAGCTGAGCCCCCCCTATATTTTCTGACATCACCACCCTAAAAAACACTTAGATGGTGCACATAGTACACATTTTACCTGCTAAACACAGTTACATGCTATAGCCTCACAGAGCCGTTAGCATGGCTTTAGAATAAAACAAGCAGTTTGAACACACCACTTTGGGCTCTGGGAAATTTCTAAAAGAAAATTTTAAAGAAATATTTAAGGTACAGTCAGTGTGTCGGATTTGGTAGCATCTAGTGGTGTGGTTGCAGATTGCAACCAACTGAGTACCCCTCCGCTCACTCCTCCCTTTCCAAGACTGCGGTAACGTGAGCAGGCGAGTGCAAAATCGTGGTAAGACCATCCTTACCATTATAACACTACTTTAGGAGCAACAGAAGTCAGACGGCGGCTGGCGGTACCACAGTTTTGCACTTTGCGGCTCATGTTACTGCAGTTTCACAAGCATATCGGAGAACTACAGCAGCCTTCAGGTAACGTAAAAACACAAAAGGCTCTCTCTAGAGCCAGTGTTTGGTTCGTCCGATCTGGGCTATTGTAGAAACATGGCGGAGTAACACGGCAGACACCGTGAAGAGGACCTGCTCCTTATGTAGATATGAAGGGCTCATTCTAAGCTAACGAAAACACAACAATTCTTAGTTTCAGGTGATTATACACTAATGTAAACTTGGTAATGTAAGTTGCTGCCCTACTCTGCTTTAATCTCCACTGTCTGATATTGGATTATCACTGTATATATCGGTAGAGAATCTGATGGTCTCTATGAAGAGAAGAACAATACAGTACTTAAGGCAGAACAGAAGCACTCGAGGCTATTTAAAAGCAGAGTCATTGTTTGTCCAGCAGACATCCTGCATATTTTGGTGATCAGAACACTCAGTCCGGCTCCAGTTACCAAACACACAACTATGATTGTTAATTATTACTGGAAAACAGCTTCACTGGTCCGGCAATGTGAACCACCATAAAGTGACCTCAGTTCACATTCAAGAATAAAAGCTCATACATGAAACAGCCCGTCATGTTCCCAAAATACACTCCTGGAAACACACACACACACACACACACACACACACACACACACACACACACAAATACACCACTAACATTCGACTGAAGTTGTTTTGTGAAAGCCTTTACTAAAAGTCAATATTAATGAATTTTTACTGAAACCAAGAACGACAAAAAAACTTAAAACCAATTGATGCAAACATACACACAAACACATTCAGTCATCATCAGCCTGACAGAAGGTGAAGACGGTGGCAGAAGGCAGCAACACGATCTCCAACAAATGTGTAGTAGTGTGTATGAGCATAGACACACACCCACGACACAAACACTCCAGTGACGCATGACCAGAACCAGAACTGGAGAAAGCGAAGACATTGGAAACCCCCTGAAGAGCACAGACAGACAGTTGTGGTTCGTTAGGACTAAAAACATCCTTGACACACACTGACCACGTATGCCAGCTATTTGAGTGGATGCTGACCAGAACGTCTTCAATTCCCCTCAGTTGACTGGTCAACTGTGTCCTCTATCTAAAACATTTCCATACATGTCTTCCATATTATCACTGGCTGAAGATCAAACTAGTAGACAATTAGCTCATCACATTTAGGGTGAGTTTTGGCCGTGGCTGTTAATTGAATCTCCTCTGTGAGGCACTTTGGCATCAAACCGGCCAGGTCTTTCAGTCCAAACATTCAGATTTGTGTCTTTCCGGCTAGACAGCTGGTCAGAGTTAAATGTGGTCAAAATGTTCGCTATAACCCCAGCTCATCATAGCCAGGGAATCTGGGGAACAGATCAATGTATTAAAAATAACGTTGGGCTCACACACATCCGTAAAACAACCCTGACTTTGGGTTTCACTGTTAAAACCTCTATTTTTGTTTCCATTCATGGTTCTTGCCCACAGATTTCCTGGCTCAGGTGAAAATGAAAACAAGCCGGAGGGTACGGGGACATGGCTGGAACCCAACTCAAACAAAAGCCACAAGAGTCCACACACATTCTTTTACAAACTTCAAACGCATTAATAATACCCACATAAACTATGATAGAGAAAATTTGAGGTTTAAACCTGCATTAGGTAGAATATTTTGGCATCATTGAAAAAAAATTCCATAATACCCTTTCAGCATATTGTAACTCAAGTGTTCTGAGAGAAAACTAGACCTCTGCACCTCCTCATGGCTCTGTTTTCAGGCTTTAAAACATCTAGCCCGTGATGGAAGACTTTGGATAATCACAGGTAATTTCAGAGAGAGAGTGTTCCTATTGGCTGTTCATTCAACGGCGGCAGCTGTAACTCACTCGCAAACTCCGATCAAACGGTCAAACTAGGCAGCGCTGATCAACACTACAAGATGTTTCTGAAAACATTTGAGGCAAGAAATAGGCATTACAGTAACAGAATATTGATTCATATTTGATCAGTGCTGCCTAGTTTGACCGTTTGATCGGAGTTTGCGAGAGATTGACAGCTGCTCAGAGACGGCAAGGCTCCAGCTTGGCTCTGATTGGTTGTTTTCCTCCGGTCTGTGAAAGCTTGCAAATGCCATTAGGAGCACAGGAGGACACAGACGCACATGATTATTTTCAGATTACCTGTCTCATGCATTACTGTCAAGATAGTGACCGTTTTATAAAAATATCATTTTTTTTTTTATCATATTTGCTCCATTTCTACCCTCTGCTGCTTTAAAAGGATTTCTCCAGAAATTACTGTCACTTTTCCACACAATAAGGCCATCACCACTGTGTGGGATACGCTATCAGAGGAAAATAGAATAAATTCGTATGTTGGCAAAAGCAACAAAACTGAAGCAGTGAACTGGATAATGCAAATTTGAAACTGGCATTAATTACTATTGTGTTTTATTCTAATAAGGATGAAAAGACTTGACTAATGGAGACTAATTATATAAAGACTGTCTTGGTACTCTGTATGAGTCCTTTTGACAATCTTGCAAAAGATACAAGCGAGGAGGCAAGTTCTCAGACTGTCTGTCTCTCCCCCCAGATGATAACAGGGATTGCCTTTGCTTGCAGCACTTTTTTATGGTTGTTGGGAAGATGCTATGACCTCATCTCACTCTGCAAATGCATACGATTGAATGACAGTAAAGTTAAACTGAATTCATCAGTTGCAACAGCTCACACATGCTGCACAAACTCACCCACACCTGCACATGAGCAGCCAGCCACTGACTGGACACAACTAGGGCTGCAACTAACAATTATTTTCATTGTCGATTAATCTGTTGATTATTTTATCGACATAATCACAATAAGAAGCACAATTCAATGTTCAAATAGACAACAATATCTTGACTGTGGCATCGCTAAAAGACAAAAGCAAGCAACAGCCAGATCTTACTCATAGACCTAGTTGTTTTTTGTTTTTGGAGGTACAAACACAATGATAAACCAAGCTGTGAATATACATCAGTCACTGATGATCTGTCAACAAGATGGATGTAACACATCCTCACATGGGCAAACTCACAAAAGAAGTGAAAATACTGTATCAGTGTGACACATAATCAAACCTTATTCTAATCTATGTGATAAAATGAAGCAACATTGTAAACAACCACAGCCAATCCACAAACAACTGCACATCTTCAGCCCTTTGAACAGTGGTTCAATCAATGTTAAGAGAACCTTCTATCAATCACAAACTGATTGACAGGTCTTTGAGTACACAGTGTAGTGCCAGACATCTAATACTGATAAAGGTCTGTTAACAGGCCAGGCCATATGTGTTAATATACCAGTAAAACAAGCTTATAGTTTGGTTATGATCACAGGAAATGCTGATTTTGCTTAAACTGAAATGTGAAATGTGTCATTATTTTTCACTGCCTCTTTGTACTAAAATCAACAGAATGAATTTTCAATAATGTATATTTTCATTTGGATTATTGGAAGTATATAAACGCCACTCTGGCACAAACTAATGTTAGAAAATAAAGATGTCAGTACTTATGTTAGTACCAGCCCATCAGCCCATAAACACAGTACATCAGAATCACAGCACTGAAGCAAATAACAAAAGGGTGGAAAAAAACTAAACCCCCAGATTTTATAAAATGGAAAAGTGTAATTCAAGAAGTAAAAGTTATGGAAAAGGGAACTCAAAAAATAAGGAATATGGAGGATGTTTTTGAGAAGAGGTGGAGTCTAACAGAAGGAAAAATATAGTTACATTGGTTAACACACACATGCACATATACATATGCTTGGAGGTGACCTGACATGAAGGAGGATACATGTGTGTGCCCATGTAAATGATATTTGCGCCCGCCCCCCCTTTTTATTTTCTATTAGCTTATTTGTTTATTTAATTTATTATTACTCTCTTATTTTTGTATTATTATTGTTTTTTTGTTTTGTTTTGTGTGTTTTTTAACTTTATTCTTTCTTTTTATTATTATTATTATTATTATTAGTATTTCTTTTCTTAATTTTATTTCAATTTTGAATGTTGAAGTTGTTTTCTCTAGTGTACTTAATGAGTTTGTCTATAAGCTAAACTACTTAAACATATTGGTTTATAAACTATTGTAATTACGAACTGTAAATTGCATATATGAATATATGCATATATCGAAAAACAGGGAAAAAAATAAAGTATAAAATAAATAAATAAACCTAGTACATCATATTGACAGGAAGTCAACCTCCATCACTGGTGGAGCTCCTCCACCTAGCGCCTACATGCTGCTATTACAACAACACTGGAGAGCCAGTCTGGACTCAGCTGTGAAAGTGAAACTCAAGAAGGATTTTAGACAAAGTTTTCTTACATTAAGAACCGTGACAGCTCCGGACATGTGTCTTTATACAGCGAGGAGGCGTCTAAGAGGAAGCGGGCTGCTTGGTCGTCAAGGGTCTTCATTGTCATGCAGGGTAACCAGGGTAACTATGGGTAACCAGGGTTCGTTAGCATTAGCTAGCTAGCTGCGACACGTGGAAAGACTTAAAACACTGCGTTAAAACTTCTTCTGGAAACCTTAAATGGTGGAAATGGAGGTTAAAAGAGCGTTCAGACACATACACTGCTGGAGCTGCAGCGGTCGAGTGTTAAAAATGTGTTAATTTGAATCTAGATAAAGCTATCGCTGAGCATATCGCTGGGTTACAGGTTACAGCAAATCCAAGTTGGGTCGCAAGATAGTGACGTTGCTCGCACCGCGGTGCCTTGTGGGAGCTTGAGTAAAGCCACTGCGGAGCGATGATTGTTACTGGTAGGCTTTTTATTTACACAGACCATTCTCCTTGGGCTACTATTGAGTCCTTCGAAAAAATAAATAAATAAAATAAATAAATAATTTGTTTTAATATATATATATATAATATTTAATTATAATTATTATTAATATGTTATATTATTAATACAATTATATGATAATAATAATAATAATAATAATAATAATAATAATAATAATAATACATAATTGGGTCCTTGGGGACCCCAGTCAAAAGAACACAATTTCCATTATTTTGTTTAGTTCATTATTTAAACTGTTTTAATTGATGGAATTATGTTAATGAGTTCATATTTGCCAAGGGTCCCAGGGGGTAGGGACACTCTGTCAGTCATTTTGAAGGAGACTGCAGTATGCAAATTAACTGTAACTTTCCTTAAAATAATGATATTGATAATATTTTTTTTTCAGATGCCATTAATTAGGCTACATAATTAATATTGTTTTGAGAAGAAAGAAGTTAACATTTTGTTTGTTTAAGTTTGTTTTATTCTTGGGGTCCCCAGGGACCCCAGTCGGTAGTCCTTGTATGTTAAATAGCCCTATGTCGAGTATTGACTCCAGACTTGGGCTGTTAGCAACCTAATTACCTATACCTGAGCCTGACATAAGCCTTTTAAAGGTGAATCTTTTCAATGTGAAGAAAAAGGTCCATGCATTTCATAGTCATAGTCTGTCATCCTATGTGATAATGTATCAGACAGTAGTGTTAGACCTATACCAGCAGCCAAAGTTAAACACACTAACTCATGACTGCATTTCTTTTTTTTCCCACTAATATGTTTATTGGGTTTTCTTATTTTCACAAACACAATAAAAAAACAAAACAACAACAAACACTGGTACAGGTCAGATAAAAAAGAAAATTTATATAGGAGGTCATAGAAAATAGTCCATAGTGCGGGGAAGTCACAGGATATATGAATTCATGTTCAAGAGACTCCTTGTGAGATAATAGAAGAGAGTTCAGGTCCTATATAATTCAGATAGGGCTGCCAAATATTGTGGAACTGATCAACTTTGGCATGTAGAATATTTGTGAGATATTCCAAAGGGACGATCTCAAATATCACTTTTCGCCAGCCTTGGACTGCATTTCTGAGATAAGTTATTAATTTACCGCAACCTGGCTCTATACTGAACACATATCCTTTGATGTCATCATTCCTTAGATCTTATTGGACAATAAGAAGTACCAGTGTAAGACGACAGTGGGCTATATTGACATCATTATTGCTGTATATCCTGCGCATTAACGAGTCCAACAGCACATTATGCCATCCGACAAGGACTCGAGGATATCGCTCGAGTCTACAAAACTCCAGAATTCTGCTGCAGGATCCAGTGGAATGATTGCATCGAGTCTAAAAGAAATTCTGGAATTCTGGAATTCTGGAACGGAATTCTGCTGGGAGGAAAAAGAGCTACAACGTGAAATAGTATATCAGCAGCAGCAGCAGCAGCAGGGAGAGACTGAGAGCACATCGATGGGTACCCTCTGGGGTGCGGATATCAAATGAAGCAACCCGGTCAGACACACGCCCGCTGAAAACAGAGACGCGAGATGACAAGACACAAGTTCCACAGAGGTTTTGCTCCACACAAAGAGGAGATTTCATTCAGACACTACATACAGCTCCTGCTCTGCTCGTCTCAGGGTGCCCAAGGAAGGACTAATCTCCGGACCGGTGCGTTTTACGCACACATCCTTTCCCGGAATACACCCTGCTTAAAGGTAGGTTTAAATGCTGCAGTTTTATAGTCAAAGGTATAGACAATTAAGAGTTATCATAGCCTCCTATAATTCATAGTGTTGCCACGTGAACCTGAGATAAAACAGAAATAGCCCCTGACGCCATCCTTCCAATTGTGAAGTGATCATTTTCATCCTATTTTGGTTCGTTTTGGAACTTTGGCACACTGAAGTACGATATGGGGTAAACCATGTAGAATTAGGATACGATACAAAAAGTACAGTATTCCCCTTTTTTTTAAAAAAAATAAATTGTCATTAAGGTTAAAGGAATACATACACATACTTGTAAAAGACAGCAGCAACAACATATATAAAACAAAAAAAGAAACATAAGAAAAAGAAAAGAAAGAAAAGGACTACCCGTTGTAATAGTGCAGTGTCAAGAGATAAGTTCATATTCATATACATACATATTCATATTCATATACATACAACCAACCTCATATATATATATATATGTATATATATATATATATACAGTATTCCCTTTTGATAGTTTATAATTTAATGCTTATTTATAGGCTGTATCCATTATGGTTTAATTGCAATTCATATTTTATATATAACATTTTGCTGATGAAATGTAGTTCTTTGCAGGTTATATTTATTTCTTTGTCAGTGCGTGTATGTGCGTGCGTTTATGGATGGAAAGGGGGGAGGGGGCGGGGGTGAAGAGAGAGATCTTAAATCACGGGGCCGGTATGGAGCGCACAGAAACTGATGGAGTAAGCTAAAGTGTGAGGGATTGCTCCTCACTTTGTCCAAGAGTAAATCTTCACTTTATCAGGCGCTGTCAGGCGGCCGCTTCCTCACGAGATTGAAATAGCCGAGCTGGTGCAGCTCCTAAATGTAGTCCGAGGATAAACGGATTTACCCTCACTACCAGACTACCAGGACTGAATAGAGAGAGAGAGAAAGAGAGAGAGAGAGAGAGAGAGAAAGAGTGATAGAGAGAGTGTGTGTGTGAGAGAGAGAGAGATGGAGAGTGGGAGAGAGAGAGTGAGAGAGAGAGATAGAGAGAGAAAGAGTGATAGAGAGAAAAAGGGTGAGAGAGAGAAAGAATGATAGAGAGAGAGAAAGAGAGAGAGAGAGGGGGGACAGAGAGAGAG
>CAKAOI010034529.1:0-12903 GCA_916701655.1 Sebastiscus albofasciatus | reverse complement strand
CTGCTGCAGCCAGAACCGGGAACTTAGCAACCTAGCCACCAATGCCACACGCACTGAGGACTGTTCTCTTGGTATATTTGACTTGGTCATTAGAAGTTGGACCTGAAAACAGACTGTGTCACATAAGGATCGAACCCACAACCTCCAGTACTCCAACCAGATATCTACCAGGTGAGCTATTTCATTTACACACTGAATCAATGTTTCTTTGTGTATTTGACGTCCTCATTTGGTTGGCAGTGTGTGGAAAAAAGTCATAGTATGTTTAAAAAAAATCATAGCGTAGTATGTCTGTAAAATAAGTCTTAGTACATTCTGTTGAAAGAAAAGTCATAGTACTGTATGTCAATAAAAACCCTCATAGTATTCAGTATTCCAACCAGATATCTACCACAATGAGATATCTGTCCGAATACACTGAGGTAGTGTTACTTTATGTACTTGACTTCTTCATTTGAAGTTAGACCTAAAAACTGACTGCCCAACATAAGGATCGAACTCACAACCTTAAGCATTCCAACTAGATATCTACCAGCTGAGCTATTTCACATTATACACTTCAGCAATGTCTCTTTGTGTATTTGATGTAGTATGTAGAAAAAAGTGATTTAAAAAAAAGTCATAGCATGTCAAAAAAAGTCGTAGTATAATATGTTGAAAAGAGATAAAAAAGTCATAGTATACGATGTGGAATGACTTTTTTTTACATACTTTACTATGACTATTTTCAACATACTACACTATAGCTTTCTTTTCAAGATACTATACGATGACTTTTTTTCAACATATTATGCTATGACTATTATGACAGTTTTTTCGACATACTATACAATGATTTTGTTTTTTAAATCACTGAACAAATCCGTGATGTGGAAGCAGAGGCCTGTTCTATTAAGCGAGTTGAATCTGAGGGGTCGCAAGATAATTAATGGAATAAGATAGAAAGAAATACAAAATTGTGTGTAATTGGTTGAACTGGTCCCAACCTCTTGACTGGTGCTGTGAAGAGGGGTCCCAAGTCAACATATTTTTGTTTCAAGGGTGACAAGCCAAACAGAAAGGACACCACTGATCCAAACCACTTAATTTGGAGGTAAAACCGAAAGTGGGTGAATCTGAAATGTTGACAATAACTCCTCATTACAGGTTAAAGTTGAAGCTGGGAGTCAGTCTGTAACGTATTATGGATGTTTACAAGGTATTTATTTTTTCATTCACATCTGTTTTCTCTTGACCTGTTTATTCTATCTGTCTGAACATCTGATCGTGTGTTGTATCACTATGAGATCTCAGCAGTTCATTTGCTGAGTACTCAAAGGAATGATGGACAAACCTACAAAATAAGACACGTAATAAACTGAAATTATACTTGATAACTTGCATATTGATATGGTGTATGTGCAGATTTAAAAGGGACAATTCTTACCTCTTTCTTCCCATGTAGTACAGCCCGAGTGCCTTTAAACAGTGTGATTGTTCTCCTCTAGTTTCTTGCTCTCCTCAGATGTCCCAACCTCCTTCTCACCAGTTTTCCAGCTTCCTTGTCTGTGTTGAATACAGAATTGCAAAAGCGTGAAGCACCAATGCTACAGAGTCTCATCCTGCTCCACACGTCACTGTAAACTCATCTCTTCACATCACATGCTTACTTTCTCAAGGATTTTCTTTTTTTAATCTCGTCACAAAACATCAAGTCAAATAGCAAAAGGAGAAAGTCTCTTTATGTAATGCATAAATAGTTGGCTAAGTACAATAAGTTAAAGAAAACTTACAAGTATAGTTGCATTAAAAGCTATTAAACCAGCAGTTTACTGGGAGTATACTTTAAAGTGTACTTTCATTAACTAAAAAGTGGGCTACAAGTGTATAACTAGTAAACTAAGAGTATACCTATAAGTCCACTTGTAGTATAATTCACTTCATAGTGTAGTTTCTTTACAAAATACAACTTAGTTGTAAACTAGTTGTGTACTCAAAGATCAATATTCTTACACATAAAGTACACTTTAAAGTATACTTTTATAAACTAAAAAGTGGGTCAATTTAGTCTCAAAAAGTATGGAAGTGGTACACTTAAAAGTATATAACTAGTACATTGATATTAGTATACTTACTACATAAAGTATACTTGGGGAAATATACTTGAACTTTACTTCACAAAATAAACTTGAAGTATACGTCTTTTTTGAGTACAAATTCGGGTTTGCACACTAGTTGGTCTTGCACAGTGTGTGTTTTTTTCCATACCTTGAATTCTTCATGTAGAGCCAGTAGATGAGTCCCACCACGGCGGCGATTAAGAGGAGCCCTACCACGAGTCCCACTATGAGCGGGGCCTGGTCCTCCGACTCCTCGTCAGCGCCTGAAAACAGACAGCAGCACTCGGCTTCAGCTGGAGGACTAACACGTGCACACTCACAGAGAAGCTTTCCAACGACGGAGCAATAAAGTCACACTTTATTGCTTCGTCTTGTGTTTATAGTTCAACAACTTGTTACTGTAGAGATATGAAACCACTCTGAGTTGAGTTGTGTTTATATTCCAGGAAACCAGCAGCATATTTTGGAAATGGTGGCTGACGTGTTTCTAATATAGAACAGCAGAGGTTTATCGGTGTGTTATGGAGACGAGGAGATCCGTTCTGTAACGGCACGTTTTGCTGCATCACATTTATACATTTAACAAATACTCAAACCAGTCTGTTTCAGTCTGACTCACCATCACCCGCGGCTGTCAGGTGTTGGAACCTGTCACCGTCGTGCATCATTTGTGCATCCTGTACGCCGTATAGTATAATTAAGGGTTACAATTACTTGTTTTGTTGACATGAATTAAAAATGTCAGGTGATGGGAGACTGTGTGCAGCTACAAATCACCGTTCAGCGGACAGAAACATGATTACTCATCTAAAACATTTTTAAAATGACTATCAGCTATCAGCAGTTAATGAAGTTTCATCTTAAATATACTGTATAAATCTACAGATGTTTGATAACTAGAAGACCATATAATGTACTTTAAATAGAAAATACTTTAAAGCCCCCCCCAGTGTATTTTGTGGATTGTTTTTTTTACGATATTTCAGATTTATTTGAGTAATTTCCTGACTAAGTTGATTAGCCACACTGTTTGCCCTTTTTTTTTTTAAATTTTGTTTTCATTTTATTTTTTGGTTTACTCCATCTTAGTTTAGTGTGTTTATTTTCACAATGGGTCATTTGTGTGCGCGGTGAATGGATGAAATCAATGCAGTGAATTACACAAAATCCCAGCGGCAAAATTAAGCGTCTTTACCGTCTCCTCCTGCAGGAGATAAATTAACGGAAAGCAGCCGATTGCCAGCCTCTAACAGGTCAGGACACCGAAGAGCGCACAACTTTCAGCCCGAGACAAAACAAGAGAAAAGTCCCGTTAAAGAAATAGACGAATCACAGTGCAGCCCGGTGCAGTGGCGGTGTCGGTGCTGGAGCTGAGGAGAGCACGGCCGGTGAACCTCCAAAACGTCCCGAAACTGCATTTCAAACGGCGGACCTCGGCAACATGTCTATCCATCCTCCGGTGTGCTGTGGCCGGCGTGCGGCGGTGCGGCTACGCGGTGCAGCAGCAGCCGGATGGCCGCCTCGCCAGGAGGAGACGGCGAAGAAGAGAGCGAGAGAGAGAGAGTTGGTGTGTTGCGCTAATTCTTGTCTCATTTGTCATCTGGTAAACAGTAAATTCATCTAAACTGGTTTCCATGGAGCCATGGTGACACATGGATAGGTCTGATGACTGTGTTTTCATCATTTTACAATGCGCAGTCCTTTAATATTCATCAGGCACTGCTCAAAATCTTTCTAATCTGCCTGTGAGAGCTCCTCTGCAGGAATTAGCAAGACAAATAATGAAGATGGAAAAGCTGAGGTGAGGGTGCATATTCAGACAGGAGTGTTAGAATGACAGTTTAATTTAGGAAGTTATATCTCAAGAGCAGTTTGATATTTTTGAAAAGAAACTTCTATAGAACCTCTAAAGAAAGTCTAGAAAGTAAAAGATAAGGGCAAATGAAAACAAAATCTTACCTTGTCCCCCCTTTTCCTGTTCCTTAAAAACTGAAATCAAACATAAATAAATTAGAACTCATAAAAATAAAAAGGCAAACAAATCATATAATATATGCTGTTCGTCTAAAAAACAAACCAAATTCTGCTCTGATCAAATGTGAGAGAGGCCTGGCGGCTAAGTGCAGCCTCACAAAATGAATTTTTTTTTTTTTTTCCTGATAGTGCCTCACAACTATCAAACTGTACCTTGGAAAGTAGAAAGCGACAATACATTCTAAAAGCAGCAATTTACTATGCTTTCAGAGCATGTCAGGCAGTGACTCTTACTGCACAGACAGGTTTAGCACCCCAACAAACAAGCAATGCTGCCAAATCCAGAAGGTAAAGTGAAGGAGGGGAGACAAAAGAAAGGATGAATACCACAAACAGAGTGAAAGAATGAGGAGGAACAGCACGAACAGCACGAGCATAGAATGAATGGATGAAATGATATCGTTGTAGCATTTAACATTAGCCTTTGACAGTCCCAGCCTTATCCTTTTTTGTTTTGTTTCATTCCAGTATCCGTAGGCGGAGGATGTGGCTCAGATGTAGAGCCACCAATCGGAAGCTCGGCGGTTCAATCCCCCGCCTCTCCAATCTGCACGTCGAAGTGTCCTTGGCAACAGATACTGAACCCCAAATTGCTGCAGAAAGCTGAGCCATCGGTGTGTGAATGAGTATTTAGATTAGATCCTGATGGGCAGGTTGGATTGGATTTTACACTATGCACAATGGTATAATGTGATCATGCTCAGGCTAAATGTCATGGCCAAGGCTCCATTGTGTGCACGTAGCCTCCTGTAGTGGATGTCAGTAGTATTTTATTGCCAGATTCCCTTTCAGGAGGTAGAAAACACATTTGGCACACTTTGGGTATCCAAGTGGCCAAATGGAGAGTCCTGGTCCTATCCTGACTAGAACCTTTGTAGAATCTATGTCCTTTGTGTTATTTATATCTGCTTTGGGACAGTTGTAGTCAAGGAGTTGCTGAATGAATTCAGAGGCATCTCTGTGCATGGCTTCACTTCTATAATGGTGTTATCCACTGTCTAATCTAGAAAACATTTTAGGCGAGGATAAAGATGTAAATTTGTCTTTTGGTTCATCACAATTTACTCAGGCATAGTAACAGTCACAATGTTACTGATACTGGGGATGAATTCTCTGAGGTCTTACCTATCCATAGAGACCCAGATCATGCATGTAGACCTGCTAGTTGTGGAGTTATTCATGATTTATTTTGGGTATGTCTGTCTAGGCGAACCACACATTCCTGCACCCTGTAGGGCTTAAGAGGTTAACTTCATTACCGAAGACGAGGTGCAGACACGCTGCGGTCCTGCTGTTATAGTCAGTGTGCATTCATTAAAATAAGAAAGTCATCCTGAATGCTCGCCGGTATGACTTTGTCCTCTAAATTGGGTTCTGATCATTTTTCTTGATCTTTGGTCGGCTTCATAATGACAAAAAGAAAATCTAATTTGGACTCACTTAGACTTAAGGTACATCTGATCCAACAGACACGATTATTAAAGTGTAGTCTAATTATAGCAGAGCCCGTTATAGTGTAGGATAATTGTTTTTATGCCACTGAGGAATACGGATGAAGGAAAGAAACCTAACATTACAAGTCTTAAAGCATATGCAGTTAGTAACTGCATATCATCTGATGAGCAAAGACATCAATACTTTAGATGGACTGAGTCCTGCATTAAACATGATGTTCCAGTAGGTATCATTCATACTTCATATGTTTAATATTTGGTGTACAGTATTCTTATATTCCAGATATTATTAGTTAACTTTCTTTATCAGTATATTTATAAAAACCCCACATTTATATATATATATATATATATATATATATATATATATATATATACTTTGTTATTCCTTATCACATTAAGTTTGTGTAATGATGCAATTTCACTGTGAAGTTTTATCTTCTGGGTTGATCATAAAAGATAAGATAGCTCTCACCCAAGCAACTTGAGTTGTCCCAGAATGCACAAAGGCTTTGACTTGTTTAGATGTTTCATTTAGCTTTTTTTCTTGTTGTTGTCGTAGAACAAGAATTGCAGCGTTATAATGAGCAGTCATTAATAAAATGAGGCTCCAGCAATCAAGCTGCAGCTGAAAGCTGCTGGCAGAGATTCCCTCTAACTGTGAAGTCACACTGGCTGTAACGCAATCATCAAGTTACCAACAGCAGTTTGTTTCCTACAGAGATGAGCTGCAGAAAAAACTCATGTGTATGTCAACAAGGTTATTGGCTGGGAAAAAGCTGTCACTATCCTCTGATTCCATGCTTTAAGGAACATTAAAAGCCTTGCACTGAGAGTTAAGCTTTCATTTTAATTTGTCTCTCTCCGTCTTCAGCTAATGCTGTTTAATTAGCCCGATGCATTAACTCTAAACAACAGAAGGCAGTACCACAGTGAAGCGAAAGGAAATACACGATTTGTCTCTTCAAAGCTGTAGAACTTCCACTAGAAGCGTTATTATATCTCATTCATCATATCTCGCATTAACTTACCAGAGGCTACATTGATGGTCATGGTATCTTCTCCCAGCTTGTTGCTGACGCTGCAGGTGACAGTCAGATTCACCTTAGGGACCACCTTGATCTTATGGATGGCCTTGCCCTTGGTGTAGGAGATCTCCTCCTGGAGGCACAGCAAACAAACACACACGCATAAGAAGCTTCAAACTTCTCACACACGTAGCCGCCTCTCTTGTTGCCGGAGCATTATCGACTTTTCCATTCTACAGGATGTTATGTTCAGTGTATTGCTCGATAAGGTGGGGGAGTGTTGGGATGGCGGGAAGACAGATAATGGGAGGAAAATATTGCAAATGTCTTCATCAGACAGGAGTTCTGAACTCTGCCGATACGCAGCGGAGTCGAGGAAGCAAACTCATTCTCAATGCAGAAGTAAACACAAAACACTTCCTTGCCAACAGAGAAGTGTTGCCTCATTGTTAGAGCATTAACCGGCTCATGATAAAGCCTAGAGTGCCTCATCACAGAGCATCTTGATGAGTACATTATTCATTAGAGTGAATCATGTTCACCTGCTCTGAGGCTGAACTCGTTGTGTGTGTATATATATATTTATATATTTATCCTTACGCAACTGCGACTGATGCGTTATGGCTCCGGCAGTTGCCTGTCAGAGAGATAGTTCACAAGTTCCAATACATGGCTGCTAAAAACAGTTCTGCATTATGCATACAGCCTCAACGAAACAACACTGTACAGATGGCTGTCATAACGGAGCAAAGAGTGAAAACCTCAGTAGGAGCTCCTTTTAGTGACAAGGATCCTCAAAGAACACTTTAATAATGACACCTCGCTGCACTGTTTTGCTGCCGTTACCAGTCACGACAGCAATGCTGGTATTATTTTCACCTTGGGAGTATGTGTGTGTGTCATCATTGCAAAAATGTTGTTTTGAGTACTTTGCCAGGTCTATATTTATATATTTATATACATATATATATGTATATATATATATATATATATATAGCTGTCCATCTTTGGACAGATTTTGTCACCTTGATAGCGGCACAACCGTACAAGATGCAGTCACGAAACTTAACAGGTTTGTAGTTAAGAGCAGAATGAAGGCGGAGTATGAAGATGGGTGTGGACCAACACCCCCGGGAAAAGCGTTGTTCGTTGATGCCAGTTTTCGTAGTGGACTAACTGCGGTACTACAACTTCCATATCCGTCACGTGATGCCATTGGGCCCAGAAAGACTTTTTCCCATTGACTTACATTGAGAAAGAGACGTCTGTAGCTCAGCGGATCATTTTTTTGAGGTAAATAAACTTCCCAGTTTGAACACTCTAATAGCCTTTATTTAAATCATTAGGTCCTAAAAGTTGTCACTAATAGTTGAATCCAGAGTTATTTCCCTTCCTCCGTTCATGTGAATGAGACCCAGACCGAGGCTGGAGCGAGGGCCGGGAGGCGGAGTTAAAGGAAACGCTACCGAGCCTGCTCTACGGTCCCGATGGACGCGGAAGATCACCGGATGATCCGGGTACTTTATCTCTCGGCAGTCGAGCCATTTTGGCTTCATGCGCCGCTGAGTAACTCTCATAGGGATGAACAGGAGCCCGCCTCCAACGCTGTAACGCTGACCGATAAATCACATTTTCATCATCATGAAGAAAAAATTATTATATCTAGAGATGGTTACCGAAACCCGTTATTAAACGGGCTCCTGGGCTAAAGACTAGTATTTATTATCACGCTGCAGCCTCTTCCTGCTCTGTGTCGGAGCTCTCCACACACATAAACACACACACACACACACACACACACATACACACTTACGTCTGTGCCATTGACGCTCCATTGGAAGGTGGGTTCTGGGACTCCTTCAGCCTCGCATGTCAGAGACTTGTAATCACCATCACGACGCTTGGTTAGACTGGTGATCACAGGCTTTCCTGATGCAAACAGATGATGTTGTTACTAACATAGTTTAGTTCAGTAACATTTTATTACACACACACACACACACGTCACGTGCATATCTCCCAACTTATCTTCTTTCAGACCTTTTAAAACCACATCTTTCATCAAGGACACTCAGAGGTCAAAGTTAAAGCTCAGGGGTGACCGAGCCTTTTCAGCTCTGGACCGCTCTGCCTCCACATCGGGGGGCTGTCCCCCACACTGCCTGTTTTAAATCAAACCTTTTATTCCGTGGCTTTTGGCTCGGCATGAGAGTTGCCTTTCTCTAATCCTTTTTCCTTTCCTATTGGTCTTAACGCTTTTATTACTTTAATATCCTGTTGGTTTTAAATTGGTCTTAGTGTTTTATTGTGTTGTTTTTGTGTTTAATTGTACAGCACTTTGGACAACTTCTGTTGTTTTTAAATATGCTTTATAAATAAATGTGGATTGGATTAGATTGGATGTGATATTCAGAGTTTACAAAATGTTATGACCTCAAGCATTCTCCAGAAATAAACAGGTGAAAGCAGGGTGCATTTATGGATTTCAACTATTATTCAAATATTTTTTAATACCTTCATTAATGAAAGAGAGAGATGCACTAGACAGTGGATATATACAGTATCGCATGCAAGTGTGTATCTCAAAGTGAGTGTCATATACTAAATGTTTCACTATAGGTATCGATCTTAAAATGTTAACATGAGAGTTAGACATGTTTAGTGTTCCACTCATTTCAGCCAGCAGAGGAGTTAACTATGACACACACATACACGCCCACACACACACACACTTACTCACCTTCTACGACCACTTCAAAGCTCTGACGTCGCGTGATGCCAGTCATGGAAACCTGACACACGTAGACTCCTGCATCAGCATAGGTCAACTTGCTAAACACCGGCTCCTTCGTTGCCATTCCATCCTGAAAACCATGAGTCACAATGTCAGTGTGTGTTTTCTAAAGCAAAATGTACCTGTAACTGCAATTTAAATACCACAGTAACACACGTCCAGTGTCATGTTCACTTATCCAGCCCTACCGAGGACAGGCTGTAAATGCTTTTGAACAATAGTTTCCCTTTACGAACACTTCTAAATCTACCGTCTCTTCTATAAATGCAGCGTTATGTGTTTTCTTTTTTGTTTTTTTGTAGTTTAGGCTGTCAGATACAGCGCACAATAAATCGTCCGACACTACCATCTAGCTCCGGAGGTGGAAAAAGAAATCATCAGCGTCCAACCACTACTCACAGTATATACCAGTCAGGTTTGATTACTGGCTTTACTTTCATTTCCCTCTATATTTTGATTCCACTTCTCCCCAATCAACGACCCGACCCTAGCACCGTTACCTTCGTCCATGTCACTTCAACGTCACCCGAGGCGCTCTTCTCCATCTTCACAAGCAAGGTGTCCCCTACTGCCTTCACAACCTTCCCAGTGGGAGTCAGACTCATGTCCAGGTCTGCAAAAACAAGACAGAAAAAGGACGGTTCTGTTGAGTCATATCTGTCGTTGCAGGCTAATGTCAGAAGACACAATTCACTGCTGAGAGTTCGGCTTTTATGTCTTCTTTATTAAGAGCCAAGAGATTGATTTTTTTTAACACATCTGCAAAAAAATGTAGTATTTGCTTACAGAAAATCGGTCTATTGTACATCGTTTAAATCTTCAGTAGGCTACGAGTTTTTGGCATCATTGGGCAAAAATTCCATAATAACCTTTCAGCATATTGTAATTCAAGTTAGCCGGAGCAACAGCAACGTTCCTTCGCTACACACACAGTCACAAAAATAACTTAAAAAATTCCCAGTTTAGGGAGTTGTTGTATTCTTTCCTCAGTTACAAACTCAATTCAAAAGTTAAAGAGCTGAAAAAACACTTCTTTGTTTGAGATGTGTGAAATGCACCGAAGCTGCAGTACGGGACGTAGAGCGGGGGAAAATGAGCCAGACTTATTCTTTATTACAATGATAGGGCCCATTTGAACTGAAGGCTCAGAAACATACACCTGGGAAGAAGGGAGTAATTACTTGAGGGAGTGCTGGTGGATGGTAGGAGGGAAAACAGCTTATCAGTTGCCTGAGCTCCTCGGCCGTGCACCCAAAACACTTTTGCTCACTCGATGTCATAAATTTCTAATTAGTTCTCCTCCTCCCAGCCTGACACTCCACGATCTGCCTCCCTGCCAGGCTGCGCTCTCAAAGTTTAAATTTGATTACTGTTTCTCTGCTCTCACGACTTTATTTACAGTGAATAAAAAGTGTCTTGTTATATATATAGGAAGTTAAGAAATTCCAATCAAGGTGGAAAGAGCGTGAGGGAGTTTTGGGGCTCGAGGGAAAGGCGAAGCGAGGACGCCGGTTGGAGGTTTGTGTCTCTATGCTGCAGCAGTGATTTCCCTCCTTGTTTGTGGTACAGTATGCTCAGGCTCTGCATGTGTCATGAGTACTCACAGCTAACAACAATGTTTTCGGAGGCCTCCATTTTCTCGTTGTCAGCCAGGGAGCATTTGTATTCACCCGCCGCCTCTCTGCCGATATCAGCCAAAGTGTAGGTGTCCGAATTTTCCACCGGCATTTTCTGGCCCTGGTGCAGAGAGAGAGAGAGACAGAGAGAGAGAGAGAGACAGAGAGAGAGAGAGAGAGAGAGAGAGAGGAGCAGGAGAGAGGTACTATTAGCTTCAGTCATTCTTATATGATTTCAGGAAACGAGGCAGAAAGTCAGATTGATGAGGCATATAGGGCTTTTAAAAAATCCATAGCAATAACTCAAAAGCAAACACTTGAAACTGAACCATAAAATCACATTCTAGACTACTTTTTGAATATATCTTTTTTTACGCTCGAGGCAATTTCAAAAGAGGACATTCAAATTAGTGGTGAAGCCGGGCATGCACTGTACGACTTTGGAAATGTTGTTGTGTACTTCCTCCTCCGACTGTACGAGTAGATCGTTTGCGATGTGAAGCCAAAGCTCACGATGTACGTGCTCACACTGTACGGTTCGATCGCCAGCGGCTCTGCTCTGCTTCAACTGTGTGACAGCCTGTGGTCGGTCGACCAAAATCGTACAGCGTATGCCCAGCTTAAAGTGGTAATGACGGTTTGCAACAGCCTGGATGGTAAAGCGACGGCTGAATTCTCAACGGCCAACTATTATTTCAGAGCAGACAGCCGTACGATGTTTGAGGTTGAAGTCCGGGCTCTGACTGACCTTGATGTGGAAGAAGAAGGAGGTAGGTGGAGGGTTGCCATCAGCGTGACACTTCAATGTCACGTTATCTCCTTCTACGATGGGCCCCTTTGACAGAGTTTGGAGGCTCACCTTCTCCGACGGATCTGAGAGGTTCGGAGGGCAAAGGGGGGAAGAGGGAATGATAGAAAGGAAGAAAGGAAACATATACGTCAAAGCTTTATAGACACACACGACTTGCTACTGCCAAGCCCTTCCAACATCCCCGCTTTCATTTATTGATCCCAAACCTCCCAATCCATCAGCTCTTCAGAGTTCAGGGACGTGATCAGGAACATAACAAGTGCACTCACTGGAATTCCCCCAAAACCCACCAAATCCTGAAAAATCCTTTAGCCAACCGCAGCGAAGGCTCAGCGAGCACGTCGCTCACCGCGTCACCATTACGTGCAGTTTCCAGAGCCTTGTGATAAACCGCCTCCCACGACAAGTTGTTCAACTATCTGAACCGGCTGCGACTGTTTCACATGTGGTGAATAGAAAAAGTCTCACCCAGACACCAGAGGCACTGGACACCTTTCTTTTTATGTCCAATTTCTATACAGCACTTCTATATATTCTTCTTGAATGCATTCATCCTATAAAGTATTCATCAAACTATGAATCCATGAAACGATAAGCCAGACTGTCATTATATAAAAAGGGTATTGTAGCTAGATGTCTAGAAGTGTCCTTGCAACAGCTGAGGTCCTGTTGTCATTGTAGTATAAGTCAATACGCACCGTTTACTGTATATGTTGTCATTACCTACAATGACGCATGGACTCCTCCACATTTGTTGTTTGTGAATACAACAGCAAGTTGATTATTGAATTAGATGGAAGAAAAGAGTGACTCTTGACAGAAGGCCCTATTTCAAAGCTTAGATTTCTCTTTTATTATACTCATAAATGATCGAGTGTTAAATCAAATAAAAGGTCCTACTCTTCTAAGGCAGTTTCACACTGTGAACATCTCACAGCTAAGCTCCTGATTAGTCTCTCTCTCATATATATATATATATATATATACACACATAGAGAGAGAGAGAGAGAGAGAGAGTTTGGAGGCTCACCTTCATATATATATATATATTCAACTATCTGAATATA
>CAKAOI010034528.1:0-27714 GCA_916701655.1 Sebastiscus albofasciatus | reverse complement strand
CATTGGGCGAAGGCGGGGTACACCCTGGACAGGTCGCCAGTCCATCACAGGGCTGACACATAGAGACAGACAACCATTCACGCTCACATTCACACCTACGGGCAATTTAGAGTCAACAATTAACCTAACATGCATGTCTTTGGAAACCGGAGTACCCGGAGAAAACCCACGCTAACACAGGGAGAACATGCAAACTCCACACAGAAGGGCCCCAAGTCAGATTCGAACCTGCAACCCTCTAGCTGTGAGGCGCCAGTGCTAACCACTGCACCACCGTGCAGCCCATGACTTGTTTTAACATGTCTTAAAATGTTTTGCTATAATCACAAAATGTTGATCTGATTGGGCGGCTTGCTATCTATCCGTCTATCTGTCTGTTTTCATACTGATGAAACAACTTCCTGTTATCATGAGAGAGAGAAAAATGTAAATCATTAAGTTGACCCGTGTCCTCTGCTCTGCCGTTTAGACCAGGAAATGTCGGGCAAGTTGAAGCCTATCATGATATTTTCCAGGCTGTTTCACATATTAATTAAAGTCAAACTGGAGAAAAACAAACTTAAGAAAATGATTACAACCAAGGAGGAACAGAGTCGAGGAAGAACTTATTTATAGAAAGTCGAGCAAAGCACTGAAGCTGGCGGAGTTGGTGGTTCCTCGTGTTAGTTTGGGCACGTCTGTGTAAAGTCTCAGTACTTCACAGTCATGTTTAAATGCTGTCATTGATCTGAATCGTCCATCTGTCTTTAGCTTATCAACGGTATGGTGACTTCAGCTGAGAAAGTTGTTGGAGATCTGCACAAGGCCCAGAACATAACGTGCCAACTGAAAGATTTAATGCAGAGGTAACAAGACTTTTCTTTCTCCAAAATAGTGTCATGTTAAATGACTTTTTTTTGTCTTGTGTTTAATAAGGACAGTTTAGAAGTGAAAATCAACTGTTTTTTTTTAACTCCTGCAGGTTCAGGATCTTCCAAAACGACGTCATGAAGCAAAACAAACCGAACAGCCGGCCGGTCATCATGGCGAACCTCGGCTGTATCGAACAGTTCAGGTACGTTTCTGACATTAAGGCGTTGTGGCATGATGAGACGGACGTCTGGCTATATTAAAGGGACTATTTGGGAGTTTTGAAGTGGGGTTGTATGAGGTACTTATCCTGTATTTAGAATATGTTCAGCGCTTTACCTCGCTGTCAGACAGCCCTTTAAACGGAGAACTGAAGCCGTTATCTACGCTCTCTCCAAAGCAACCAGACTCTATTGAAAAAATCTGTAATTTTACCTCACAGAAGGAGGGAGTTGCTGGTTTACCGCTGCCTCGATCTGTTCGTTTGTTTGTGTTATTGTGTGACTTTGGTGAATCTGAACTAACCCTTTAAAACACCAAAGTCACACAATAACACAAACTAACCAATCGAGGCGGCGGTAGACTAGTACCTCCCGTGTTCTGAGAAGTAAAATTACATTTTTTGAGTCTGGTGGCTTTGACGAGAGCATAGATAGATTCAACGGCTCCACTTCCTTTTTGAAAAGGCTGTCTGACAGCAAGGTAAAGCCGCAAAAATATTCTAAATATAGCGTACACTTCAACTGATATTGTTTTATCAATACCGACCGCCATCTACTGTAGGTAAAACACTGACTACGGAGAAGTACCTCATACAACCCCACTTCAAAACACACAAACTATCCCTTTAAGATCAACGAAAGATATAAATATCCCTGTGAGTTAACGTGACTTCTGTGTTCTGTCTGCAGGGACGTCCTCGATAAGAAGAGACATCTGTTCACAGAGGATGTGCAGAGAAACTGTGTGCATGTTCTGACTGACATGAAACAATCTGCCCACGCGTATTTATTAAAACCCATGCACGAGGTCCTCAAGGTGAGTTTATTTACGATAGACCAACACACTTTTTTACACAAAACGTAGAAGAAGATTTTCTTTTTATGGCATTTTTCAAAACAAAAGTCAGAAAGTTCTCCACAATAAGAACATTTAGCAAACAGGCAGAATAATAAGAAACACATGAGCAGCAAAATGTGATTTACAGGTTTTATACAAAGTCTTGAAAGTTTGGAAAATGCTTAATTTTAAACGTTATGTATATACGCCATGAAGAATGAAAGTTTATATGAACAGCTGAACTAAGTGACAATATACACTGATTACTGTTTGGTAGAGAGGAATTCTGTAAACTTTATTTTTCACATTTGCATTATAACAATTTAGATGTGATGATAAAGGCTTCAAGAGTCTGGGAACTTTCGGTTTAGGTACCTTGAAAGTGCTTGAATTTTGCTCTTAAAAAGCAGAACGAACCCTGCATTTACAAGAGAGAAAAGAGGAAGGGGAGGGACTTTTTCTTTTTGAATTGTAGCTCTGAAGAATCACAGAAATATAGCTCTTCACTCAGGAAATTTGCAGAACTGTTTGATTTTATGAAAGTGTTACGTGTCTGATGTGTCATGTTTGTACCTCACACAGCCACAGTATCGCAAACTGGGAACCAATGACTGGCTGAGTAAACCAAACCTGTTTGAGAAGCTGCTGGTCAGCGTTGAAAATGAGCTCCAGGATCTTCAGGGTGTGATTGAATCCTGTCACCAGGTAGAATGAAGAAAGCATGAAAACACACACTTCAATTTGATTTAGAGGAGAAGCTGCTGTTTTTTTTTAAATACAAACTGTGTAAACTTTATATCAATAACAACCATGTTAGCGTGTTGAATGTATTTTTCTTTCAATTCATTTCCACACACATTATTGGTTCTTTAAAAAGTTAAAAGTACATTTTGAGCTGAAACTATCTGTTTTTTTCCACTGATTTCTGATTTGATGATTGGATGTATTTCAGAAGCTGATGGGTCAGCTTCATCAGGAGGTGACGGCAGAATATGTGAAGAGGCTCCTGAAGGGACAAGTCAAACTGAAAGACAAGGAGCGGCAGCTGAAGGCCTACGAGACCGTGAAGGACAACGCAGAGAGAGTACACGTTTTATTCGTCAAAATGGTGAGGATCAGGCACAAAAGTGCACAAAAAAAACATTCATTTTTGGTTGTAGCATCTTTTAGTTCAACTTCAGAAATAATACGTCACTGAACTGACTGAACCAGTGGCGGAGGAAGTATTCATATCCTTTACTTAAACGTAAAAGTACTAATACCACACTGCTAAAATACCCTGTTACAAGTTTAAGTCCTGCATTGAAAATGTTACAGCAGTAAAAGTTCAAATATTCAAAGTAAAAGTACACATTGTGCGGAATAATATCCCTTATTACATATTCTATCATTATGTTATTATTATTACTCATGCATTAATGTAAAAGCAGTATTTTACTGGTGTAGTTGGCTGAGCTGGAGCTCATTTTGAACTATTAACTGATGATTTTTTAATTATGAATTGATTGTTTGGTTTGTAAAAATAGTGAAAATTGTAAGAAATGAGTCCAAAGTGACACCTTCACAATGCTTGTTTTGTCCAAACCTCAACATTATAACTAATACATTAACTTTATTAACATTAAAAGAGAATTAAAAGAGCAGCAAATCTGGAAACATGAAATGTTTTTACATGAAAAATGACTTTAACGTTTAAACATTCAATAAAATAGTTGCTAATTAATTTTCTGTCAAGATTTTTGTTTAAAAATCTTAATTTTTAATATAACTAAAGCAGTCAGATAAATGTAGTGGAGTAAAAAGTACAATATATCCCTCTGAGATGTGGTGGAGTTGAAGTAGAAAGTGTCATGAAAAGAAAATATTCAAGTAAAGTACCTCAAATTTGTACTTGATTAAATGCACTTAGTCACTACATACCACAATTAACAAGTGATCCAGGGAAAATCCAGAGTGACCACAACAGATAAAATCCTCCGCAGAACAAAGAGGCGTTTAGTTTAGACTGAACTGATGTAGCTGCTCTGTCTTCAGGGATCAGAGGAGGACTGGCTGAAGGAAATCCTCACCAAGATTGCAGAAGTGCTGAAACTCCAGGACCTCCCCGCCATTCAGATGCAAGTCGCATCGCTGGGAACGGAATACCCTGACCTCAGGTGACCTTTGCACTCACACTGGTTTGATATATATACAACATGTTTCTCAGGCGTGCAGTGAGCGGTCTGTTGTCTCGAGTGTAACCGACCTAAAAAGGACAGAATAGCATCATGATGTGAGTGGTTTACATGGCTGTGAGGGGAAGATAAACAAACCCACTTGTCAGAGAGCGCTAAGGGGCGACAGGAAGTAGAAATGTATTCAGATGTTTCCTGGCAGCGGGATGATGTTATGAGCTAAACGCAGACACGCTGGAGTTGCAGTGTGTCAGTGAAGTACAGCAGTGAAATGAGGAGGCTGGAGATGGTGTGGTAGATTTGTCTCCAAATGTTTACCGGGACTTTAATGGTGCACATCCACAAAGTCTGGCCAACAAGTGGAAACATTTGAGGAGAGATTTAGGCATTACAGTAACTTCATTCATACTCGATCAGCGCTGCCTAGTTTGACCGTTTGATGGGAGTTTCACGAGCCCGCTGCCTTGTGATACACAGAGTGTGTTCCAATCCACGTACTTCCAGAAGTACACTTCAATGTAGTGCACTTTGTGCACTCTGTACTCACTTGAGTAGTGCGGAAATTTCAGCGGGGTAGGGTCGTCTCAAATCGGATACTCTGCGGCGCACTGACCGGAAATGACGATCGCAACATTTGACCGCGGCTCGCTACCCGCCAAAATATCTTCTGAAAAGAAATGAAAGCAGAGTGGAAATTACGTTCGCCTACGATGTGTCCTCCTGTTGGCTGAAAATACACCGGTATGTTTACGTATTGTATTGTTTTATTCTGTTATCTACGTATGTTTGAATAGTGGTCGTGGCTCCGCCCCTTCCGCTACGTAGCCAAGATGGTGACAGTTGAGTGTGGAAAGTGTCCAGCGTTCCACACTCAACGATCTGACCGTTTTGAGTACAACATCCGGGTACTTTGAGTGCACTGCATTTTGCCGTACTTCCCAGTGTGAACGCACTTATGCACTCAAAGTAGTAAGTGTAAGTACAGAAGTACGCGGATTGGAACACACTGACAGACCTCATTTGCATAAAGTTGAGGTTGAGTCATGATTATGCAAATTCAGATACGGTGACTGGGTCAGTCAACTCACCGTGCCTGATCCATCATGCAACGAACGGCCAGATCTCCTGCTAGAAAATAAAAAATGGATAGGATCCATCGACTTCACGTCCGTCAACAGACTTAAAGACAAAAATAGTGAACCCAAGCTCTAAACTTATTATTGGAAAAAAAATTTGAGAAATACACTTTCTTAATTAAATAAGTTAGATGAGAAGATCGATACCATGTTCGTGTACTTAGCTGGAGCCAGGAGATAGTTTAGCCTGGCATAAAGACAATAGAGTGCTCCAGAGATGACCACTTTTATGATTTTTGAAGCAATTGCCAGAAGTAAGAAGCTAACATTAAAATGGTAAATGGACTTGCATTTATACAGCGCTTTTCTAGTCTTCCGACCACTCAAAGTGCTTTACACTACATGTCAGCATTCACACACACATTCATACACTGATGGCAGAGGCTGCTAAGGTGCCAACTTTGCCCATCAGGATCTAGTCTAAATACTTGTTCACACACCGATGGCTATGCTTTCGGGAGCAAGGACACGTCGACTTGTGACCTGGAGCAACCGGGGATTGAACCACCGACCTTCCGATTGGTGGACAACCTGCTCTGCCCTCTGAGCCACCCTCAGCCGCCCTATTAGGTCATAAACAAACTACACCACGGTCGCTTGACTGAATGCATGATGGTTGAGGCTGCAAAGGCGGACGAGTCGGCGTGATGACGTTTAGTAGTTTCATTCAGCCGCTTGTTAGCAACCGCCTTTTTTAAAGACACGTAAAGGCTTCAAAATTCACAAGTGGGATATTTACTGATATATTTTAAGTCGTAGATCAAGATGTTAAAATGTTTGTTTAGTTATTTGTTTAGTTCAGTCTATGAGGCTTTTACTGCCAAATTACTGCAACTTCATAGTCATCGTAGCGACACAACGTGTGAACGGTCCCTAAAGGAGCTACAACTACATTGTTGTTGTACAAACCTGTGTTGTGCAATGACAATAAATTATGTTAATAGCACTTTCGGGCCTCATTTCATCACCGTATCAAAAGCAACAACCTTCACTCTACAGTCACGCTCAAGTGTCTCTGTGGTTGTAATAAGTAATGGATAATGTACAGCAAGCCGGTCATTGTTGTGAAATAAACCCAGACGGGGTCTCTCATCGTCCTCAAGGGGTTTATTTCACAACAATGACCCGCTAGCTGTACTTTATCTCGCTTATTACACGGCTACTTACTTAAGAAATCAATAATTTGATGCGAAAACAGTCCGACATCAGAAATGCGTCCATAGCAACTGTCTGTTATAAAGAAATAACAGACCGCAGAACGCCGTGATTGACTCAGAATCATGAATCAAGTATTCAACAAAGCTGTGTAATAATAAATAATACGCTTTTACAGGCGTTGATTTTTAACCTTTTCCCTTCCTTCTTTCACCCACAGTGAGAAACACGTTTCGGCTCTGCTCAAGCTCAAGACCAACCTCTCCAAAGCCGACAGGAAAACCATCAAAGACATTCTGTTGGACACAAGAGACCAACAGAGCGAAGACTGCGCAAAACTTCGTCCGTTTTTCTCTGGAGTTCCCGTCAAATGAGCCTTAAATTACGTTCAGTTCTCCTCATTTAAGTTATCTGAAGGTTGGGTTGTACAGAATAATGCTTATTGTGTGAATGTGATGAGTTGGACGCTGGTGTTTTCAATCAAGTGATGATATGCCAGTGAAACAATATGGTCTACAGACTGACTGTAAAATGATGGATGAGTGTTGTTTTTACTGTATGAATAATAAGCTACGTTAGTGCTGGTAAATATGGTGCTTTTTACTGCTAAAAACATGAGTGTATGTGTGTGTTTTGGGGAAATAAGGATGTTTTTTGATAGCGTATATTTTTTTTTTTACACCAAATCGATATAATAGTTATTTTCATATCATATATATTTTATGTGCAATAATGTGAGAGGTCATGTTTTCATTGTTATAGTTTTACATTTCAGTATTGTTCAAGAAAGTGTTAAATGTAAGTTAAGTTTTTAAATAAATTGGGTGAAACCTGTGTGTGACTAGACGGTGATTTTCTTACAAATCTTGAACGGTACATTTTTATATCTGTTTACATCAGCAACAAAATCACCTTTGTAGATAAAAACAAAGATTTCTCGTAGCCAAATTCATGTGAACATGCAGTTATTTAAATGTAACATTCACATGTTAGAACACAATATACTGTATGTAAACATTAAGTGCAGGAAAAGACCATATGGAGGGTATTCAGAAAGTATTCAGACCTCCACTTTTCATGCTTTATTTTGCAGCTTTATGCTAAAATCATTTAAATTTATTTTTTCCCCAATCAATCTACACTCGATACCCCAGAATGACAAAGAGAAAAAAGGATTTTAGACATTTTTCACATTTATTTACAAAGAAAAACTGAACATGACACTTGATAATTCAGCTCAGGTGTCTCCCCTTTTCTTCTGATCATCTCTGAGATGTTTCTACTCCTTGATTGGAGTCCAGCTGCAGTAAATTCAACTGATTGGACCTGATGAAGAAAAGCACACACACCTGTTTATATAAAGCTCTCACACCTGATGATGCACGTCAGAGCAACAAACAAGCCGTGAGGTCGAAGGAACTTTCTGCAGAGCTCAGAGACGGGATTGTGTCGCGGAACAGATCTCGGAAAGGCTACAAAAAAATACACTAAAATCTTGTGATCGCTTTCGGGCTGCAACTAATGATTATTTTCTCGATTAATCGATTAGTTGTTTGGTCTATAAAATGTCAGAAAATGTCGATCAGTGTTTCCCAAAGCCCAAGATGACGTCCCAGTTTCTCAAAGTCCAAGGTGATGTCTTTAAATGTCATGTTTTGTCAGTCCCAAACCCAGAGATATTCAGTTTAATATGATATAAAACAGAGAAAAGCAGGAAGTCTCTATATTTGAGAGGCTGAAAACAGCATTTTCTGCCATAATTGCATAAAAATTACTTAAACAATTATTAAAAATAGTTATTTTTCTGTTGATCGACTAATCAATCAGTCGACTAATCGTTTCAGCTCTAATGGGGATTGGGTCTGTGAATCTTTTTCCACAGGGAGGTCCGAGGTCATGTAATCTCCATCAGGGGAATATTAAAACCAAAGAACAACAAGGCAACATCACCTTACAACAGCACCTAGCAACACAGCTACGCTTCCACCATTGTGGACTGAAAGCGACTACCGGACGGCAGTAAAAAGTCGCCTAAAAGCTGCCGCACAAAGGTAAAACTAAATTATTTCTATTCTATTGTGATATTCTACCAAAATGGCCTGTGTTGAACACTAACATATTATAGATTTAATAAACGTTTTCTGTCCAAAATGGCAGCAGCAGCTGTCAAAAAAACACCAGAGGTTCATCTCTTTGCTTCTATACTCTTTGTTGAACTCTTTGTCACAAGCCGCCAAATGAGACCTGAACAATCCCAGGAAATCATTGAGCCTCTTGTGTGAGAATAGAGCCGGTACACGCTGAGCCGAGGTGTTTCCAGTTTATTATTTCTGAGTAATTGTTGCTCAAGGCCAAAACAGGATACGCTGGAGATTACTGTCAGTGTTGTAATTTTTTTTCCTGAAAGTCTGTCTGTGTTTGTATATCGGAAGGATGTGCTCAGGAAGACAGAGGTCAGAGCTACGAGTTCCCCTCGAACAGGGAGTGAAGGAAGTGAAGCTCTTGAACGCCGTAGGTGGGTGGAAATCCTCTGTGCTTTTTGTGCTGTGAGTCACCGACCTCAGTATGGAGCTTGTTGATATGTCCAGTGAGCCAATGTGTCACAGGTTGGAGTTTCTCAGCCTCACATTGGTCATCGAAGAAATATTTTTAGTTTTATTATCAGTTTTTCAACCCTGTCTCCCACAAAATTACGTTCCCATACAACTAAACGGCATAACCAAAATACGTTTTGAACGGTCGCAGTTTTAAACAGTTTTAAACCGTTTTAAACACGTGATTAACGTTTGTAAATGGAAACTAGAATGGCACTCGGAGAGCGCAGACCTCCGCAAAGGTGCGTGACTTTAAAAACAGATGGCGATACCGTGAGGTGGTCGGCGTATTATTAACACGGTGTGTTTCCGTTTCTCCATTTCTCATTCGGCAGCCTCGTTATGTCTGTATAACGTTACACTACGTTGTCTCTCATCCTGTCACCTAGCACTTTGTTCTTTTGACCGCGGACGGACAGCTGCTTTTGGTGACGATCCAGATCATGATCCAGATTCAGGAATTTTTTTTAAGGATTCCGATCAGCCTGAGCATTAAGACCACAGGGTATAACCCATGTCAGTGTAACTGATGACGCGTTGATGACGCGTGACCACGCCTCCTTCTGAGAGCAGAGAGATATGTGTGTGGATGTGTGGCGAGAATCCGAGATGCAGGAGCTGCTGGCTGTCCGCGGTGAGAAAGAACAAAGCGGTAGATGGCGGGATGAGAGACAATGTAGTGTAACGTTATACAGACATAACAAGGCTGCTGAATGAGAAACGGAGAAACGGAGGCGCCGATACGTTACACGGAAACACACCGTGTTAATAACAAGCCGACCTGCCAGCTGTGAGCTGTGATCTGTTTTTAAAGTCACGCACCTTGGCGGAGGTCTTCGCTCTCCGAGTGCCATTCTAGTTCAACATATTTTCACCAAGCCCCCAGGAAGAGGACGCCGGGCTTTGAAGCAAACTTTCATCGTGGCCAAACAGCGGAACTATAACTTCCGTGTCCGTCACGTGATGCCATCGGGCCCAAAAAGAGTTTTTCCCATAGACTTACATCGGGAAAGAGACGTCAGAGAGGTAAATCAACTTCCCAGTAGGAACACTTGAACAGCCCTTATTTAAATCATTAGGTCCTAAAAGTTGTAAAATGCACTAAAAGCCAAATTCAGAGTTATTTTCTTTCCCCCTTTAATGTGAATGAGCCCCAGTCCGAGGCTGGACCGCGAGCTCGGACGCGGAGTTAAAGGAAACACTACTGCGCCTGCTCTATGTCCCGATGGATGAGGAAGATCACTGGATAATCCGGGTATTTTATCACTCAGCAGTCGAGCCATTTTGTATTTGTACAGGGGGTTTCCTGCAATAAATGTTCATGATATTTGCTCTAACTCACAAATGACTTATGTATGTATGTGTACATGAATTGGTGCACTGGTTCACTTACCGATTTCTGCACAACAACATCACAGTGTATTTGTTTTCTGTGGGTGTTTTTATGGGGATGTGGATCTTTTCAGATCACTTTGAGGAGTGCCTCAGTGGTTTACATTTTCCACATTTTATCGGAAATGTTTCATGCACTCACATTGGTCGGGTCGGGTCATGACTTCGGTCTCGGTTTAGGTGTTCTTGACTTCAACACTGCTTGAGCGTCCTCTGCAGGTTATATATGGCCTCAGGGTGAACATTTATTATTATTATTTCAAGAGGTAAAAGTTTCCAAAGAGAAAAGTGAGAAAAAAATAATCATAATTTTAATAATATAATATAAATCCTGTTCCTTTAATCATCTTGTGACCCCTTAAGAGGTCCCAACCCCCAGATTGAGAACCACTGTTCTGGGATCTGTTTTGTGTCTCTAGTCAGTGGTGTCTGCAGTTGTGGAGCAACAATTTCCCATCAAGCCCCATTTCAGTTCGGGGATGTTAGTCTCCATCTAGTGACGGTTCGATGAACACGCAGACAAAATCTGATTTTTTATTGAATCATTTTATTCATTGATTTACTGACAGAAAAAGTGATTTTTGTGCCCTTTTCACCCGATTGATAAGCTTCTAAACAGAAATAACCACCACCGTGTATAACATTAATAAAATACAAACATTCAATAATACACTGAAGCAGAAAATACGTCTTTGTACTGGCAATAAAAAGGGAATTAAAACCAGAATACAGTAACCTCACACAAAAATAACCTGTAGTTTCAGTGTAATGCATTATTAAAAAGTTTAGCATGTAGAAATTAGAGTAAACCCACATCTCTATACCCTGATTTTATGAAGATAAGAAGATAAATAAATCAAAAACAAATGCAAAAGAATATTTGCTTTTAACAGTAACGTTTGATATCGTACAATTGCTTGAAGTGAATACGGGGACGTTTTTGTAAAATATCTAAATATAAATAAATAATTTAATAATAAATATTAACATTACAGAAAGACAGCATCTTTATCAGTGCAGTTCAGTTTCTTTGATGTTTAGTACTTACAGCATACAAAGGAAATGAAAGTACGTAAACTAAAAGTAAACAAACAAAAATAAAACTGAGCATTTAAAGGTTTGAAACAAAAGAAGAGTCATTTTGAAGCTGCATAAGAAAACAAAAATGTTAACTTTTCCCTTTAAACTCTTTGTTCTTGTCTTCTGATCATCAGAACTCAATAAAAAAACGTCCCTTTTTATAACATGTGCCGACCTGCCAACCTTGAAGTAAGTCTTATTTTGTATTTTCGTCCATTACGGTCATATTCCTGTTAATTAACACATCGCTCCCTCATCTTACGCCAACATGAAGACTTCTCATTCTGGGGATAAACCTAATATTTGGCTGGTATTTTGCCATTTTTGTTGTAATTTTATCCCTTTGAATTCAATAATAATAGTAAACATTGCGTTGAAACTGCATATTATTTGTTATCTTTTTTCCGCAGCACGTCTACGCTTTTTTTTTCAGCCCCTTGGTGCCATAATCTGCTCCTCTCTCATTTTAATTATGTGTTTGGCTGCAATAATTAATATTATGAATACTATGAAAAGTCACGTACGTTTAACCGTCTGCAACACGCTGGCTATATAACTTACTTTAGCAACTTAAATAATTGTTGAAAAGCAAGCTTGCAAATTAGGGCTGTCAACGTTAACACAATAACACGTTTTAACGCCACTAATTTCTTTAACGCATTAACGCAACTTGCGATTCTTAGGTTGTAGCGGGCTCAGTTTTAAAGCTAGAGTGAAGATATGAGTGTCATATGAAACTATAGAACCTAATGAATCCATCGGTCCCAACCATGTCAGACTAGCTTGTCGTGAAAGTGGCTAAATAACGCTCCAAACTTATGCGAAATTTTGGTGAGGAAAAACTGTCATGGCCATTTTCAAAGTTCCTTTTGAACAGATAAAAAATATGCAATTAATCACGATTAACTATTTTAATCGATTGACAGCCCTATTGCAGATACTGTGCATACGTAACGTTCGGCTAACGCTAACTCAATTCACAATCTCAATTAAGGGATAGCATCAAGGTCAAGAGTGTTGCTGTCGCTTTGCGGATCCTAGCTACCGTCTCTTGAAATTACTACGCATTCGTCAATCATCGCCGCTTGCGTGGATGAAGGCGAGGGGAACGATTGTTTTTCGTCAGGCTTGACGCTCGTCGGCGTATTGCTGCTGCCTCTTGCTGTTAGACTTGAGTGCTGCACAATTAGTCACTTTGTTTTTTCGTACTTTAGACTGACAAATTGTACCGGCGTACTTAGATGTCAAAATGCGTAACTGATATGCAGGTTGGCAGGTCGGAAATGTGTACCACTTACTGTGCAGTCTTTTTGAACAAAGTCTAATTTTACTATTAACGGTGTGCAAACATCCCTCAACCATAATCCAGCTAAATATTTAAAAACGTAAACAACTTTAACAACTAAAGTACATTTAGTTTTTGATGGTTTTAAAGTGGCATCATCTACCAATGTGCATATTAGCATTTCCGCGGCATTGAAATACAGCATGTGTTGATTTTCTCGTGTTGCATAAAAATGAAAACTTTTGGGAAACAAGATAAAAGAAATATCCAGTTTTCCTAAATGACAACAACAGTTAAAAGGAAATCAGTGACAGTGACATACTCATAGGCAGCTACTTGTACACGGACTTCTGTAACACGTTTGCGTCTCTATCTTTAGATTAGATCTGAGAAGTGACACCAGTAACGGCTTCAACAGGATTCAAGGGATCGGAAAAAGCTCACGACTCCTGAGTGTTTTGGTCAATCAGCTCGGTCCTCTTTGCTTGTTGCGGTCGATCCTCTTGTGGAGCAGCTCAGTCTTCACCAGATATACAGCAGCACCAAGATGCAGATCTGGGTTTGACTTGATAGCCAGGGACGTCCTCCAGGACACTCAGCACCTCCTTAATCTGCCGTCTGGGGAGACCCTTCCATCGCAGCAGAGCAGGCAGGAGCTCCAGGTCCTCACTGCAGACAAAACACCAGGAAGAGTTGGTGAGATGCAGTTCTCCTAATGGCCACTAGATGCTGAAGTTAACAAAATCCCAAACCAGTCGCCCAACCTGTTCTCATAACCAAATCGCCAAATACTGCTTTTTGGTAAGGTTCTGCTCGGCATCGGAAACCGACGCACGGAGGCGCCCTTAAGCTATCAACTAACTCCTATGTAAATCCACCCGCACCGTTATTCGATGGTCGGAGCAAGTGACGGAGTATTAATAGTGTGAAAGTCCGCTAAGGGTGAACAGGGAAGGGTGGTAGATGTGTCAAACAAACACTTTCAACCAGGACACTGTTTGTGTCCCGAGTTGACTTATTTTGTCACTTATCACGCCATGTGAGTCGCTAGACAGTGAAGTAAACGTCAACCCCGACCGTTTCCTAACCTTAACTAAGTGGTTGTGTTGCCTAAACCTAACTTCCTCTGAAAACGGAGCTTTATTTTGAAAGGACACTATGCATGTAACGAGCGCATGTTTACACGCCGTCCCCGGTGACTGTATGAGAAACATAAAGTTGTTTTTTTTAACATTACAGCATGCAAACATGTTCTATTGGAAACATAAAATACATGTATGAACCTGAAAATAAGCACGATATGGGACCTTACTGATGATAGGTTAACATACACAGAGGGCCAGCGCAATACTCGACACAAAACTTGGACACAGATGTGAGTGAGAAACATCAGAGTGATTTACCTGTATGTGTAACATTCCTGCTGCATGCCTGCAACCATTATCTTCGTCGCCTCGGGGCATTTGCAGTCCAACAGCTCTTTGACTTTCAGCAGCATGAGGTTGCTCTGTCGGACATCAGGAGCCTGACACAACACAACACACACAGGTCAGACATTAATGTTGTAACCAGTGAGGATTTAATCCAGCTGCTGATGAATAAACGTCATGAAGGAGACATAAGAACAAGCAGTCCGTTGATCTCACCAGGCCTGAGATGGTGTCGTGCAGCAGCTCAGCATCTTCGGCGACGTTTTGTCCAACATAAGTACACCAGTTCCTCTTCAGTTTTCTCAGGCTGATTTCGATGAGATGTTTGAGGTAAATGTGAGCGATGAGCTTGTAGGTGTCGTCCATCACTCCCTGAGAGACGCAAAGACGGACAGAGACACTGTTTAGTTTTTGTCAAGAAGAACAAGAACAACGCCGTATTTAGACACAAAGATATTTATTTTTCAGTATGTAACATAGCTGCCTTTTGGGTTCTTATTCTATACTTTGATAGCGCTTGTCAGCCAATACATCGTTCACCATTTTAATAAAACCAAAGTCAAGTCTCAGGTGAAACGTTCCTGCTTTAAAGGGACAGTGTGTTATATTTGGCGATATCTAGTGGTGTGGTTGCAGATTGCAACCAACTGAGTACCCTTCCGCTCACTCCTCCCTTTCCATGACGTAACATCACTCATATATTTGGGAAATGTCAGCAAATAAGTGTTAAAACAAACAGGATAGGATATGAGAGTTACTTTATCTGTAATATCTCTGAAGGAAGTGTGGGAAGATACTTAAAATACTGTTTATTTTTTATTTTATTTTATAATTTTTTTATAGGTTAGGGTTTATAAAAAATACATGTGGAAAAATAAAGAGGAATAAATAAAAGAAAATATAAGTAACAAATAAATGGGTAAATACATTATAATTTTTTTAATTTACTTATTTATTCTTTTATTTATTTCTCTTTATATTTCCATTTTTTAAATTTACTTATATATTCTTTTATTTATTCCTCTTCATATTTCCACATTTATTTTCTTATTCTTTTACAGATTTATCCTTTATTATGGCACTCCTAAAACAGAGCTGCAAATCTGCAGTTTGCTTGCTTATCGGTGTTTAATGTTGCAAATCTTTTACCAATAAAAATGTAAGTGGGAAAAAAAGATCTGAAATTCAAGACTGTTAAAGCTCAGATTATTTTTAACTTACCTTTTGTATAACCGGAAAGCCCGACAGCTCGGAGAAATGACTCTGTACTGCGTCGATCAGGAGGTAGAACTCGTTGTTCTCTGATTTGAAGTATTTCTTCAGGTGTCTCTGTGATTTAACAAAACATTAAGATTAATTTAAACTTAAATTTAATTTTAAAATAGACACATGTGCCTCTTTTGAAATAAAACAACAGGTGTATTTGTGATTAAGTTGAACAGCTACCTCTGCAATGTCAGCCACGATTTCCATCAGAAGTTTCAAAGTAAAAGCCTCCAGGTTTTCAAGCGTTGTCACAGTTTCCTCGAGAAGGGATGTCGTGATGGCGTTAGCTTTGGTCTGGACGTGCTGCCTGAGAGGAAATATCATAAACATCATCATCATTTTTATTTTCTTAAGCCTTTTATTGACCTGTGTTTTAACTGCATTTCTATATTACATTTTCTGTGTTTAACAGTGTGTTTTCATTATAAACCTTGATTGCAACTAAAAATATGCTTTAAGAAACAATAAGACATGTATTCTCATTACTGTTTTTATTAAATTAATATTTTGTATTGCTTTTCATATTGTTATTATATATTTTAAAGGTCTTATTGATAATATTTTCATATAGACAAATATTTAAAAAAAATAATAAATCTCCAGTATGGCTTTTCCTTAAAAAAATTAAAATTATGATTGTGAATTAGTAATTTAAAAGAATTTTGGCATGTCCAAAATTAATGTTTTGTTTATCTCTGTGGAAGATATCTGACGTTCCCACTTCTAACAATATTTGTGAGCCAATAGTAAAACGACGCTGGTATCTCTGGGTCATCATTTAGTGTGGAAAAAAAACGGATAAATGGCTGCGATTGATGGTAAAAGCCTGGCAATTAATCTATCAATAGCACCTTTAAATGTTTTTAATATTTACTATTTATTTTCTTTCTTTTATGGAGCCTCCCAGCGAAAGCATTTCATACGATTGTGCTTGTTTGACCAGATATAAACATCTTGAATCTTGAGTCTAAATTGAAGTGAATTAAAGTAAATATTAACCAAAGACACAGAAGTGCTCATTTACTCACTTGAGTTCTTTACAGTTGTTCAAAGTCATGAAGAAGTGTTTCATTTCTGGTTTGACCATTTCTGCTTTTTTTCCAAGAATCTCAGTCTGCTTGGTGCTGTAACTACAAACCAAAGAAAATATACATCTTATTGCAATGCACTGACTTTAATTGGTGATATTTATATTCTTAAGGTCTGTGTAGATGAATAATTTATCCTCACCTCCTCAGAAATACCAGCAGCTCTTGGAAACAGATTTCCTGCACATGATGAGACAGCTTTAGGCTGATTTTGTGGGCTTCATCGGGCATGGCAGCAATGCACTTAAAGAGAAACAACAACAAAAAAGATTAATAAATATTTCATTTAAAAAAGGGAGAGACACAAAATCAAAATACAAATAGAAATACATTAAAAAAAACTAACAAATTAACCAATTTAGAGGAAAATAAAGTTATATATGCACACATAAATCTTTCCCCGTGGTCTCGCAGCAACAACATACACTCCTATAATATGTTTATGGTTCACTAAGTACCTGAATAGTGTCCACGTAAAGTTCCTTGTGATTTTCTATGCTGCTCGAATACTGCAGGATGTTCTCCAGCTGCCGTTTGATCTCCTTCTGTGGACACAAAAACACAGAAATACATCAGAAGAAGTAGGAGCAGAAAAAAAGACAGAGTAATTTAGAAATCAATAGAATTTTGGATTAATACATGACATAAAATCCTCGACTGCTGTTGTTATTAACCATTATTCTACCATTTAAGGTCAGTGGGTGAAATAATAGCAAAAACATATATTGCCAGGAATTGAAAGTCAATTATTCGTTAATAATAATAATAAATTATATACCAGCAACTTGATAAAAAAATCTTAAAAATTAACAGAATTTTTATTTATTATTAAAATAATAAATCGTACTCCAGTAACTTGGTAAAACAATCTCGAAATTAACAGAATTTGTATTTATTATTAATATAATAAATTGTACAACAGCAACTTGGTAAAAAAAAAAGAATATTCTAAATTAACAGTATTTTTATTTATTATTAAAAGAATAAATCGTACACCAGTAACTTGGCAAAAAAATCGTTGAAATTAACAGAATTTTTTTTATTTATTATTAATCTAATAAATCGTACACCAGCAACTTGGTAAAAAATCTTCTAAATTAACAGAATTTGTATTTATTATTAAAATAATAAATTGTACTCCAGTAACTTGGGAAAACATTTTTTTTTCGAAATTAACAGGATTTTTTATTTATATAATAAATCGTACACTAGTAACTTTGTAAAAAAAAAATTGTTTCATTATTATTTTTTTTTTAATGACTCTAAAGCTGTTTGAGTCATACGTTTTAATTTATGTAACGTTATACATACACAAAGCTAGAAAATGTGGCTTTGTGGATTTGGAAGCAGTTAGCATAGAAGCATTTCTAAAAAAAAACAACAACCCTGTAGCTAACAGGATTAAAAATTAAGCAAAGTTAATTGGAGGGTAAATATGCTGGAATACCAGAATGTTCCTTTAAATGTTAATTTAGTAGTTTATTTTTTACAGCTTTAAACCACAAAGTGGACACAAATATCTCAGTGTTTATGTGGCCAGATGCTGAGATTTGTGGGGGGTTTTTTTTGTCACAGCTGCTTTCATTTATCTGTTCTTTGGTTTAAGACAAAAGTAACTATAATATTGTCATGACAGTGATGTGCTGTGCTTCAATGACTCCGTTATACAGAGACACACAATAAATCCCTCATGAAAGGTGTACAAGGCTGAACAAATATCTGTTAATATGATGAGGTGAGTTAGTATTCCTACCTGCACATTTTTAATCAGTTTATCCTCTGCCCTTGTTGTCCACTGCGTTAACAGCAGCAGGTCGACTTTTTTAATGAGATCCATTTTCTGAAAGACAGGGTTGCCAAGCACCTCCTGACTGGGAAAGTACCACAAATACCAACATCAGAACTGGGAAGCAGCATATTTCACTTCTCTATCGAGTATTCACAATAATGAAAGAGTTTTCAGCATACAAGAGGTAGAGTGTAAAAGTTGAGTATGTTTACATGCATATATTTGGACATTCGTAGGAAAACGCACGAAAAATTAGGAATAACTTTTCCTAAGATATCAAACATAAACAGGAGCAGATCAGAAAAGAAGAAAGCTTCATACTAAAATATGACCAAATAAACTCAAACAGTGAATTAGGAATAAAGGCCTGTCTCTAATATAAGCCTGCTTCAAATAAAGGCCTGTCTTTAATATAAGCCTGCTTCAAATAAAGGCCTGTCTCTAATATAAGCCTGCTTCAAATAAAGGCCTGTCTCTAATATAAGCCTGCTTCAAATAAAGGCCCTCTGCAGCTGAGGTAAATAAAGATTCAGGAGGTAAAAAGATAGATACCTCAGATACGTATGTAGGACCCACTTCATCAGCATCAGGGAGCTCTGGGTGGAGCTGACGTTCTGGAGAAGAACATCGAGGTGACCAAATGTCTGATGATGGTAGCATTCAATCAACCCCGTAGACTGCGGCAGGGCGCCCAGCCTCATAAGCCTGTTATGCACAGTTTTCTGCACCTTTAACAGGTGCGGATGGAGGTTATTCTCCACATCAGCCGGTAGCTTTGGGAAGGTGTTGTTGGCATCAGCCACATCTAGAAGTTCAGCTGGTCCCTGAGGTGTGATCTGGCTCTGTTCCTCGCTCTGTTGCTCGCTCTGTTGCGCGCCCTGCAGGCGTTGTTCCTTGTCGGTGTTCAGATTGTTGTGAGTACAGGGGTTGTCACACCCGGCACCTGCCTGGTCGAGTCCTATGAAAGAGTCAAGTATAAGCTTTTTAGGTTAAAACACTGTAAATCTTACTTTAAAGGGACTATTTGTAACTTTCAGAAATGCTTATTAACAGCGACACCAGCGGCTGTTAAATCAACGAAAATCAGCGTCGGGCTCGCTCTACATAGACATGAACGAGCATCGCTCAACACAGTGAGGAGACACACGTCAGCTAAAACCACAATATCACTCTATATTTCAGCTGCTTGGCAGTAATGTTAGCTGACCAGACCAAGGTCTCTCCATGAATCACTGCTGATCCTAGTGTTGGCTTTTCCTGCTTCAGCCTCCAGGAAACAACGCAGTGAGAAACGTAATCGTCTCCCGACCGCAGCCGGAAGGAACAGGGGAGACACCGGCACCCGGTGGGACACAATAACGTTTCTCTCTGCGGAGCTCCGTCACTTCACAAGACACGGGAAACCTCTGTTGGTCTGGAGGAGCTGCAGCAGTTATTTCTGCACAAACGTCCACTGAACATTCACTAGATATTCTCAGAGCTAAACTAACTCTTCTGCAGTGTGGAGTGAGCACGCGTTCACGTCTAGAGGTGGAGCGAGCTGAACGAGAACGCGCGCGTTGTGTCAGTGAAGGCGAGCAGGCAGAGGAGCAGAGACAGCGGCCATACACGAGCACGCATATGCAAGCGCACATGTATCCCGACCCCGTACATTTATACACTTACAAAAATTACAAACAGTCCCTTTAACATACAAAGAACTTAAACATGTATGTCTCAATTCTGCTGACTCGTAACGAAGTATATTTACTTTAAGTACAAATTTGAGATACTTGTGCTTTACATGAGTATTTTTAATCTCATGCCAGATTTTTACAGCAGAAAACAAACTGATGCTTTGTTATGCATTAAACCAGTGTTTCCTGGACCCACTTTTTAAAAAATGACAAATCATCATTCTGTAAATCGTGAGAAGAGCGAAATTTGATCGTAATTGAATGCCACTCCCTGAACATTTTTACTGTTTCTCTGCAACACCTTCTATTATGTTGAATAGGTAAAACAGTCATTTTGAAGAGATATACGTTTGATAAGTCACAACTTCGTTTTATATTCACGTATTATTGAAAACATATACACGAGTACTTTTCAGAGTCCTCTAGGGATGACGTATTTTCATAGGCCAACCAGGAAGTTAGCATCGCCCTGGTTCCATCCACAAAAAGCCGATGGGATTTTTCCATTGGGATTTGGATTATTGAAAAAAATAAGTTCTGTTTCAAACAAACGTTTTTGATATTTACACATTTTGTTCAGCAAGATAATCTCCACAAAAGATTGTATTGTAAATGCAATCTCCAGAAGTCAAAAAGCAACGTGAGGCTACAAACGAACTACACCACGGTTGCATGAACGCGAGTATAAACAACGAGGCTGTAAAGACGGATGAGTCGGCGTGATGACGTTCAGTAGTCTTATTTAGCCACGTAGAACAAAACGTTAAAATCTCTTGTGTTAACCACAGACCTTATTTCAGGCATCTAACCCATTCAGAGAAACCCATTGACTTCCAGACGATGAAACCGAACGTGCTAAAATGCTGACTCATTTCCGGGATTTCTGGTTCTTCAATCGAATGTGTTACGAGTGTTACATTCAGACATATCAAAGCAGAATAACAGGTTTGTTTTCTGCAGAGGAGAGGATAAGAAAGTCAGGATCAATGGTATGCGTTACACATCAACCCACATGCACGACACACCTCAAGGGTAATTTAGATTGCATAGGTGCACGGGAATCCCCGGCATGCCTGATAGCAACACATGCTGCAGTTTGATAAAGTCTTATTTGAACAGCGGTATCAGTTTTCCAGATAGTTCTCCAACACTTTGATTTGGCTCCACCCTCACATGGTTGTTCACAGTTTTTACTTGTTATCGGCTATATCTTTTTAAATCTCCTCTTGAAACACACTTTAATAGACCTGTTTTTACTCACTTTTTAAAGTCATCATTACTGCACTTTTGTGTTTCTATGTCACAGAACACTTCATTTGTCAGATGTTCTATACTGCACATTTCACAAACACACATAAGAAAATAGTATCTACATTTATATTTGACCAACCTGACCTCATTTCAAGCTGGATTGAGATATAAATCTACACTAACAAGACAGACAATAGTAGATATAGAAGATAATAATGATTGCGTATAAACTGTGTGCGTATAAACTATGCAAACAAAGCAAACTCATAAATATAAAAGAGTCTTACCATCTTGTGTGTGGTTGTTGTTTTCCTCTAATAACAGTTTCCTGCTGTCGCTCTTCCAAGCTTTGGTCTTTATTTTCATTTTCTTCATCTCCAGTTTTAAAGACTTCATCCAGATTGTGTTTTCAAGCTGTGGCTTTGTAGGGCTGCTCGTTCCTGCTCGGTCTGATTTCATTTGTGAGTCTGCAGCTCTGTTATGCCCTTTTATATGAAGGGAGCTAATGGGGGTTTTCCCATCACATCACCAACCATCCACAGAGTACTTTCGTTTTACTGTAGCAGTGATTCCCAAAGGTAAAGTGAAAGCTGTTGCATCATGTTGAGAAGAGCCACAATAATAACATACTACAGATGTGTGCTGCTACCACTACTATTAATGATAATAGTATAATTATTATATAATAATATAATAACCTTGACCTTGGAAACAGTCGCTGACAAAACAATCTCACCACAACGTCACTCTAAGAAATATTCAGATTAGTAGCTCCAGAGCAGCTCATTAAACCTTGTGGTGTGATTGTTTTGTCAAATAATGATTAAAAAAATCAGCTCTTCTGCACACAACATTGCAGTTTGGGTTAATTTATGTCAGCAGCACAAGTCACATGTGACGTTCTGGTTATGTGGTATGTCTCCTGAAGGAAACCAGAGGTGGAAGCAGTACTCCGCTCTTCTACATAAGTAAAAGTACTAATACCACAGTGTAAAAACACTCTGTTATAAGTAAAAGTCCTGCACTCTAACGTGTACTTAAAGGGACTGTTTGTAACTTTCAGAAATGCTTGTTAACAGCGACACCTGTGGCCGTTAAGTCAACGAAAGTCAGCATCGGGCTCGCGCTTGCTCGCTCTAAATGGACATGAACGAGCATCGGTCAACACAGTGAGGCGACACACGGCAGCTAAAACCACAATATCACTCTATATTTCAGCTGCTTGGCAGTAATGTTAGCTGACCAGACCAAGGTCTCTCCATCGACACCCGGTCAGAGACGGTAACGTTTCTCTCTGCGGAGCCCTGTCACTTCACAAGACACGGGAAACCTCTGTTGGTCTGGAGGAGCTGCTGCATTTATTTCTGCACAAACGTCCACTGAACATTCACTAGATATTCTCAGAGCTAAACTAACTCTTCTGCAGTGTGGAGTGTGCGCGCATGAAGGTGAGGTGGAGCGAGAACGAGCACGTTGTGTGAGTGAAGGCCAGCAGGCAGCGAATCACAGTACAGCACAGACTCCGGCCCTGGAGACCAAAGCTACGGTCTCCCCTGCGTCCTCCGACACTGTTTCGCAAGACGGGCTTCACTAGATAGAATTACTGCATGTGCTGCATGTGCACTAGCGGTTTTGGTGCTTGCGTGTAGTTTGTGTTGGAGTGTGAGTCTGAACAGCGTAGCCACACGCGAGCACGCATGGGACACCGACCCGGTAGATTTACAAACAGTCCCTTTAAGTAAAAATACAAAAGTATTAGCATCACGGTATTCTTAAAATACCAAAAGTACTCATTATGCAGAATAATCTATATTATATTATTGTATTATAACTACTGATGCATTAATGTTTTCATCACGTAAAAGTTCATTTGAATGCATAATGAGCAACTTTTTTTTATACACACACACATGATGTCACTTTCTTGTTTTAGTGGTAATCTGAAAGGAGGAAACCGAAAGTGAGTGGGAGCCATCGTTTACCTGTGCCTGCAGGTATTAGGTGTGCAGGTGTATTTTTAGATATCGAACTGACGTGCCATTGTACTGAGTCATGAGAGGAAAGTTGTTTACAAATGGAAATATCTTTGCTTGTGTGTAAGCAGTCTCTCTTACTGGGAGATTGCTGGAAATGAAAGACATCCAGAGCCAATTCAAATGTGAAACTGTTATATTTCCAGTTTCATATTTCATTATATATTTAATTCAGCATGAATCAGAATACAGTTTATCGAGTAGGTTTCAAGGAATTTGCTTTTGCATAATGGCGCATAACATAAACATAGTAAGAGAAAATGAAATAAAAAATAAAAGTAAGTACAAAGCTGTGCAGTTTTTAGTAGTGGTACGGGTTTATAACAGTTAGATTACCAACTGTAGCTTTAATTGGTGCACAGTTGCAGGCTTGTGTGGGTATGTCTGAAAACTAGAATCAAATTCCCCTTCAGAGAACAAAAAGTATTCTGGGACATTCCCTCTCTCTCCTTCTCTCCGAGAGCACTGTGGGTTTGAGGAGAGCTGGATACTCCCTTTAATCCCAACTAACCTGACCCAGTATGCATGCATATTTCCCAACTGTGGAATTTACATCTGTGTTTGATGCAGGAAGAGGTAGAATGAAGCTCACTGGCTGAGTTGAACACAAGTCAAAACAGCACTTGACCACAGGCTGGTATATTTAAATGCTACGTGGGTGTAGAGGTGGTTTTTCAGTGGCTTTTTATTCACTCTAATGCAGAACAAAGTCCAGTTTCAAGAGAGAAGTTGCATCTCCAACCAGGAGCTGAGTCATTTAGAATAAACAATATAAAAGTACCACATAAATATACAATATCAAATCAAGCAAGAGAGAAAGCACTTGAAAGAAAATGAAACATCAACATATCATACTAGCTTGTGTAGTCTCATAAAGAATATAAGAAAAATAGTAATAAAGGAGTATGTAAAATGTAAATTATGCACATAATGCTACAATACATAACACAATATACAGTATGTAGAGTAATATAAATCAATTAATTAATAATAAGAAATATGTACAAATATGTGCATCAAATATCTACAATATATAACCACAGTGTAAATAAGTATATAAAAAACAATAAATAAAAAATAAATGGTAATAAAAATAAAAGTAATAATAATAATAATAATAATAAAAATAAGTAAATAAAAAAGGTGATAAATAAATAAAAGTAAAAATAAGGAAATAAGGAAAATAAAAAAATAAAAGTAATAATAATAATAAAAATAAGTAAATAAAATTAAAAATAAATGGTAATGAAAAAGTAAAAATAATAATTCAAATAAGTAAATTTAAAAAGAAAATGGTAATGAAAAAATGTAAGTAAAAATAATAATAATAAAAAAGTAAATAAAAAAGGTGATAAAGAAATAAAAGTAAAAATAAGGAAATAAGGAAAATAAAATTAAATGGTAATGAAAAAATAAAAGTAATAATAATAATAAAAATAAGTAAATAAAATTAAAAATAAATGGTAATGAAAAAATAGAAGTAAAAATAATAATTCAAATAAGTCAATAAAAAATGGTAATAAAAATATAGGTAAAAATAATAATTAAAAAAATTATAATAATAAAAATAAATACATTCAAATGCAAACTCTGAATAAAAGTACTTTTTTGAGTATTGAATCCAGGACATTTTACTACAAGACTCACTGTAACTTCAAATATTTGTCATTTTCCCATTTTTTGGTTCGACAAATAAGCTGGAGCTTTATGTGACAGGACACACCCACTGGCCTTTAAGGTCCTGAGTGAGGTCAGGAAACCTCTTTAATTATCTGGACGGACGTCAGTGTGGACGGATATGTGTCTTTAACTGGCTGCTGTTGCTGGTTCGCAGGAGACTTGACAGTGTCTTTGTCGTCCTGACATGAAGAAACAGGTGAAATTTGCAGGAAGTCATCCGCTCCACAGGCTCCATCAGGATGAGGCTTTACCAAGGTAAAGTCATTTTAAACAAATATTCTATTCTTATTCTATTTATTTAATCACTAAGTTTATGTCACTGAGAAGACACCTTTACGTTGCTCCTTCTGTTGCAGGAGTTCTGGGATGAATGACTCAAAGATGGGTAAGTTTAACTGCTTTTTATATATAAATAAAATAATAAAAGTAAAGAAGCAGAAATCAAAAGAAACCCAAATAATGCCTCAGCTTTTTATTCAGCATATTAAATCCACTGTCTTCTGTCTATTTCGCCGTCGTCCCTTGGTTCAGATTTCAGATGTGCATGCACAATCTCCTCGTTAAATAAACAAAACATGTCAAGTATCCTGTCCTGCTTTGGAACCTGAGTGTCAGGTTTTCTATCAGTGGAAAAGAAGAGGGGAAATCCTACACCTGAACCTGAGCTGAGTCACGCCTGATCGGCTGCAGGAAGAAAGCTCACTCGTGCTGGTTACTAATTAGAAGCAGTTTAACTAAGCCCACATACAAGCCTTCGGATATGGCTCACATGTACCGAAATACACAAAACACTTACCTGCCAAATATGACCTCTTAGATTAAAGGTCCCATATTATAAAAAAGTGAGATTTTCATGTTTTTTTTTATTATAAAGCAGGCTTAAGTTCTATATAAACACTGTAAAAGTATTGAAACATTCAATCCACAGGGAAATACACACAGCCCGTATTCAGAAACTCTGCATTTGAAACAAGCTGTCAGGGTTTCTGCCCATTTGTGATGTCACAAATATACAATATTTAGACCCTTTACACAGATTTAAACGTAAACGTTCTAAATGTGTCCCTGTTTATTTCCTGGTTGCAGTGTATGTGAATGTCATCAGCTGACAGGAAGTACACATGGACCCAAGCTGTTGCCTAGCAACGCAATTCAAAATTCAAAAGTCAAAATGCGCTGAAACGGAGTGTTTCAGATGGAGGGTAAATACAGGTATATTCAGGCAGACAGTATGAGGAAAATAAAGGGTTTTTTTAACATTACAGCATGTAAACTTGTTCTAGTAGAAACACAAAATACAAGTATGAACCTGAAAATGAGCATAATATGGGACCTTTAAATTTAAACTTAACTTTTAAACGTTTAAACTGGTTTGTATGTGGGCTTAATTGTCACCATCAGACACTGTTAGACAATCTTACAAGCAGTTTATTTGAATTCAGGTAGGTGCAGTAACTGTCAGGCCTTAGCATGCTTCAAACGTCCCCAGATAAACAATCCAACAATTACGCCCACATCAAGCAGCAAATAATCGGGTGTGTCGAGGTGTAAAAGTAGGCAGCCAGTATCCTGCCTCTCAACTGAGGCTAAAGAAGTCTGTTTTCTTTCTGCTAACAGTGTTTAAAGATGGCGGTGTGAACTTCAACAGTGGTTTGAAAATCAACAGACAATCAGCTGCAAGATGTGAACCACAACTCCAACACGTGACGACCATACAAATCCCCAAAACCATCACCGCAGCCCCATTTCTGAAGGTAAAAGTCATCATCATGTCATCGAGATCTATTGTGCACCTACACTGTGAGCCTTTGCTGTATTTTTTACAGTTAAATACAACAACATACCCAATAAACCTACCATTTGGAGAACATTTGGCTGGTCAGGGTTTCCAATTGTCCTGACCACCGTGGAAGCTGTTCTGAGGCTGTAAAGCAGTGAAACTGAGAAAGAGATCAGCCTCAAAACGGCTTCAGAAACTATCTGCGTGTGGATATTTTTGAGAATCAATTCAGTGCAAATCTATGGGAGAGAAATATTACAGGTTAGACTATTAAGACAGGATGATTTGTATGAGATAGAAGGACACCCTCCTGATCTGTCATCTCTGTCATTGGTCGTGAGGCTTTGCTTTGTTAAACATAGCCGGGCCAGCCGCTCTGCACTGAGCTCATATGGTGGTTATAACTGATAATGCCGTCCCGACCGACAGGACCATTGCAGAAACGTAACACCCACCTTCTGGTTCCCCCTCAAGTTAACACCGTTAGCACAGTTAGCACTGTTGCCGTTGTTTGCAATGTTATCACCATTAGTTGTGAGGTGACAGTACAGCCGTTGCCATGTTGAGAGCCGTGCGGAAGCAATACAAATGCTCCCAATTTCACGTTATTAGCACCTTTAACACTCCTGTTGTCTTCCCGTCGACCATGCAACTTTTCTCTTCCCGGGTCAAAATTGACCTGGTCTGGTTTGACTGTTTTTAAAGCATACATTATAAATTATCACCCAATTCTGTATTACACCTTTTTGGTCAACTTCATTCCAGCTCATTACCACAAGTTTCACACTTTTTTTTTGGAATTCATGGTCAATAAACCTAATTTATATGAAATTAAAAAAGATCTGAAAAATAGATCTGAAAAAAGTCTGAAAAAAAATCTGAAAAATGTCCAAAAAAAAGTAAAAAAAAAAAAACAAGTCTGAAAACAGATCTGAAAAATGTCCAAAAAAAAAGTCTGAAAAAAAAGATCTGAAAAATGTCTGAAAAAAAAGATCTG
>CAKAOI010034526.1:23050-89722 GCA_916701655.1 Sebastiscus albofasciatus | reverse complement strand
GTGCGCACAAGATAAATGTATATACAGAGAGCCATTACAGCCACCCGTCTCTAACTAGAGTGATGTTGCGCACTGTTAAGCCACAATTACGCTGAACTGCTGGTTCCATTTGGTGCAGCCAGCATCAGACTGTTGATGCTGCGGTTGTGTAAAATAACCACAGAACCCATTGTAATAGCCTACAGGTCGTCTCACGAGTCTCACCTTTACAGACATGGCCACTTTATGATAATCACATGCAGTTTGGGGCAAAACAATGCTGTTTTTTTTTTTATGCAAATCTGTTATTCTCTCCTATTTAAAAATTGTGTATTTGAATATTTCTGCATACTGGGGTCCCTAAACAGTCTTGAATTACATAAATTGGGTCTCAACTGTAAAGCTGAGACTCTGGTGGATCCAATGAAACCAACTATATTCATGTGTGATGATGTTAGTTAAGCTTGACCTCGCTGTATAAAATGACCTGTGGTGACCTCTAGGATAATCACAGCCTCATGCAATTTTACAGCCACAAACTAGAGACCTAGAGCATTCAGAGGATGGATGGCTTTCCTAGCTACATTGACAATAAGGGGGTTTCTGAGCAGTTTACACAACAATAGTTCTCGTCATCCAATCGCTGAAAAATGCAATTCTTGCAGAAATCTCTAAAAGTTTTTGTTACCAAATCACAGCATGGCTTTTTCTATGGTGTTATGGGTCTAATGCTTATATTGTACTTTCCTTTGCTATTATTGTCTCATGAGGTGAGGACGAAAATCTGACTTCAGGGATTTTCCTAAGACTGAAACAATAGCTACAGAATGTGCAATAATCACAGCAAATAAATTACAGTGCCCATAAAAACATATAAGACCTATAAACAAATGAATAAAAGAATAGACTGGCCTATGTCAACATATAAAAGACCTGGCTTTGTTGACACTGTCTGTCTAACGATCTCCTACGCTCTATTTCAGTACCCGGGACAGCGCCGCTACACATGCTCCCGCTATCTGTCTGAGAATAATTAATATAATGAAGTATAATGAATACACGTAGGCCATAAAAATTAAAAAACAAAACACATTTCACATTTTTTTTACTGATTTGGACATTGACTACCATGGCAACAGTTCACGCTTTGGGTCAGCCTTAACTAAAGAGACCCACATAGACCAGATTTGGTGTTTTTAGGGGGGTAAATGTGAATGAATGAATGAACTAAAGGCCGACAATCCCGCGGGTCTCCGAGGGTCACATCCGTCACATGCGTGCGTCTGCATGGCTGAGTTGTACTAATCCCACACAGAGACACATACATACACACGTGGGACTTTTAGTAAATAATCGTGTCCTCAGTGTCCCTTTCTACCCCCCATACACACACATACACACCTTCATACACACACCTTCACACACACACACACACTGTCAGTCTGTCATTCCTACTATACGGGGTCTTTTAGGCCTGGTGACTTTGTTTCGAAAAAGTTTTGATTTTCCATGATTTTATCATTTCATCTGAAGGAGAGAATGTTAAACTATAAGAAACATATATTAGTCCAGCTCAGGATATTATGCTCTAAGAACTTTGACCAGATTCTTTGCACAAGACATTGGTCAAATGTCCACCCTGTTACTGGACATTCTCATCTCTATTAATAAATGATTTGAATGCACAATAATTGTAATATTTACATTTTCTAAGAGCTAAAATGCCCATTATTTTACCCTGCAAATGTATTTTAACAATAATTCATAAAGAAGAATTATCTTGAAAAAATGCACATTCTATTATAAGACACAATGTCATTTAGGTAGGTAGGTACTTTATTAATTTAATAATTACATTTCTGAGTTACAGCAACAAGGGATAGATCACGCAGGCAACAAGAATAAGAATAGAAGAAGAATAAATATGATTAAAAATAGGCATTAGCAATAAATACTAAATAAAACTGCTGGTTAGCAAGTGCCAGTACTAATGTCCAATTGTGATGCATGTCTGACTGCACTGGTGAGTGGATCACCTTATTCAACCTAATTATTGTAGAATAAAAAAATATTTCAATGGAATTAGGGCCAATTTTTAAGTGTTTTAATTTATCCAATTAATTCTCTGGAAGTAACCACAAAGATATGCATAATATTTGTTGATTTGATTTAAATAATGTTATTTTTAATTTTTAAAACACACACAGGTAACAGGGTAGACAGAGGAGAAACGGGGTGTACAGGGCGGAACAGGTTGGACATCACAATACATTTAATGAAAGTAAGGCAATTCATTTACCTGAACATTTACATTAACATTAAAAATGTAACATTATTTCCATTTACAACCAATAAGATAACTTTGCCAAGCCTATGTAACAAACAAGCAACCTCAAAATATGCAGCAAACCAGCTTCAACCATCAAATGTACTGCACAGTCTCTGACCTCACAGATGTTTCAGCAACAGCAAACTAGCAACCCAGGTGTTTTTCTGTTCCACATCGTCTTCTCTAGCTGGGCGGACCTCTTATTTAAAGCTTGTGGCTCTTCATCAGGCATACACTGAGGTCATCCCCGTACCAGCTAATGTCCCATTGTGGACTTGGCCAGCAGAACTCTTTTGGTCCCATTCTTCTGCATGCATTTCACTCTTGCATCTTCTTCAACTTCCACGATGATTCCTGGGTAGGGTTCACCATCGTATTTGACATTGCACCACTGCCCAATGTTTTCTTTCATGATGACCTCAGGCTGTGATGGTTCTTCAACACAATACAGGCTTGCCTCTTCACCCAAGCTCACCTCCTTCAACCTATAGCAGGCACAATCCATTACACCTTTGTCTGCCTGGCAAAGTCAAGTTATGTGCCGGTATTTAATTGTCCCTGGAGAGAAACTGATGACTTGGTGGATTTGAATTACTCCTTTAACAGGCACTTTCCTCTTAACGTCTTCCCACAAAGTAAAGTTCCACCAAAGTGCCCAAGTTCTTCAACTGGTGGAGCGGTTGACTGGTCTGCGTTGAGGATATCTCCTGCATGGCGCACAATAGTTTCAGTGGCTGTGCCATCGGTGTGTGATTAAGTATTTAGATTGATGGGCAAAGTTGACACCTTGTATGGCAGCCTCTGCCATCAGTGTATGAATGTGTGTGTGAATGCTGACATGTAGTGTAAAGCGCTTTGAGTGGTTGGAAGACTAGAAAAGCTATAAAAGTCCATTTACCGGCAGATACGAGGCACATTTACCATTTCCAGTCGACTCAGGGACACAACATATTTTGAAGTCTTTAAGCATTAAAAATGTATTAATAACAAAAAATACCATCTTACCGTCTTTGAACAAGACTATACGCTTATAATGAAAAATGTAGAAATTGTTTGATTTGTATTCCTTATACTTGTAACTGAAGTTGAACAAACACCACTGGGGGACATGGCAGCTTAGTGTGCCTGCGCTAAAATCAAAGTAATTATTTTAAATGTAATTAATCCTGAGTACATACCATTGTGTTCTATGGTAGAATGGGGTTAACCAGTATTGGCCCATTTTAACACAAAATATACCGTATTATGCCATGGGGACTCAGAATGACCCATTTGCTTTCTAAACTGGGACTGTGGAACAGATCTCTGTCCGAGTTTCACAAGACACACAGGCTTGTATCGAACTACAGCAGTATACTAGATACCCTATGACAATCTGGGAGTCCCATGCTGTACCTGGCAGGCTGCTTTAACAGTCATCAGCCAAACAATACAAATAGTTACACAACAACACACAGTTAAACATCCTGTATTTACTATATGTGCCGTTAAAATGAGAAACATGACTGAAAACATTTAAAAGCGACTTCACTTAATGTGAGGACCTTTTTGTAAAATGATCTTCTGACTAGTGACCATAGACAGTCCCTGTGTGGGGCACCGCCAGTCACATTTTCTGTGCTGATGACCCTTCAACAGTACAACATGCAAATAAACCTCACAGTAAAAATAAAAGAACAATACTGACTGTAATTGTCAACCCAATGACGAGGAGTTCAGTTTTGCTTAAGATGAATGTAAATGAAATCTGCATAACAGACAGGTTGGGCTTAACAGAGAGTAGATACAGTTAAGATATAATTTAAGATGATTGACATTATGATCGTGATCATTTCTGTTACAGGATGTAGTACTGTTTTTTTATGTCCTTCACTGCTGCTATATTTCACTTTCACCAGCAGAGATCAGTACAGGACTGACTGTTGACTAGTGTACAACAGCAGGTATGACTTTAGAACTGGCTTCAACCTGCTGAAGACCAGAGAAAATAAGGATTTATTGTCCATTTTAGTGTTAAGTATAGTATTTAGCTTGTGTTTGCCATCAGGATTCAGGATCAGATAACGTTAGGTGGGCTGGATTAGAGTAAATTTTGCGCTTTAAAAACATGAAAAAAAAAAACATCCCACCAATTAAATTTTTTAGTTCCACTGTTCTGTTCGGTTTTTGGACATATTACTGTTTGTAAATGTTAAGTGTTGGAAGATATAACCCTGGCTTCAGAGGGATTAAATCAGCGTTCATCGGCAAAGGGTTCCTGTTTGGAAACTGGTCAGAAAAACAATAATTCCTGACAGTGTGAGAGGATCCAAAGCTACACAAGTGAAAGTAATACAGCATTTGGTGAGTTGAGGTAGTGTGTTCTAGGGGAGATGGTAATGCTAACATAGCCAAATAATGACTGCTTTCAGAGTAAATTAACTATATAAATAATACATAAAGTTAAGAAGCAAAATACAGTATATGTTTCCGATTTTAGGATATGTTTCTTCCACTTATTGTAGAATATATAATAGCTTCATTGATGGATTGGACCTGGAGTAAAGAAGGAGGCCGTAAGTGAACTGCAGGGAGGTTCATTTGCAAAGGAAAGTTGTGTTGAAGACGGTGGACTATTAAGTCATCTGCCATGCGGAGGCTTACCTTCCAAAAAAGCAAATGGCAAATGCCCCAAAATGAAATAAACTTACATTCAAGTGAAAAATCCCTCTTGTGGCCATAGAAATTATGACACTTATCTGTCCAGGAGCAAAGGAAGAAGTCCTATGATGTTATTATAAAGGCACAAAGCCCAATTTTCACATTACAATCAGCTGTTCGTTCGTGTTCTGTGTTCACAACGTCAAGTCACATTTTCACTGTGCAAACGCAGAAGTTTTAAGCACAACCATGATGTTTCTTCCTAAACCTAACTAAGTGGTTTTGTGTTGCTTGAACCTAAGCAAGTGTTTTTGTTTAAAGTCAGTTTGGAGAAACAGACAGGAGAACCAGCATGGGAGCAAAGTGAAGTACTGCTGTGGACGGGGGCAGCACCAAAACAGATTTTATTTTTATTTTTAAGTTTGGTGGTGTGAACATCGAGCGTCCTGCTCAAGACGGCCTCCCTGAAGTCATCAGGATCGTTGACGACAATGACGGTAATCTCCCTATCATCATCTCTCCTGATGAGGAAGTGGTAGGTGAGGTCGAGATTGCTGTTGATGAAGGTGAGGTTGAGCTTTATGCTCTTGATGAGGATGTAGCTGAGTTACTGCTCCTCGCTGACATTGAGGAGGAGGAGGGGGAAGGTCAGGTCGAGGTTGGTGTTCTGGATGAATTCCCCAATTCCCCTTTGACAATGACCCCTCTGACAATGAGGAGGAGGACGAGGATGATGAAGACGCCTGGTCTGACTGGGAGAGCATCGATTCTGGGTACAGCTCCATGTATGAGGATGAAGAGGACTCTGAAGATGATGATGGTAACATCAGACCTCGCTCCCCTCTCACCCAGCAGCTCCCACCTCGGAGCTTTTGGCAGGGATTTTGACAGGGATTGGATTTCTCTCTCCCTCCCTCCTCCTCCTTTTGGTGTTCTTCCTGCGCAGCAAGTGGAACTTCCCGAAGATGGTCGACCCTCCGTCTGTCCAAGGTCACAAGAGTCTGCTCCCTCAACCTCCGGCATCAGTTGCTCCACAAAGAGGAGCAGGGAAGAGGACTACAGGGACTCCTCACCCTCAACTTCAGGCCTCGGCTCCTCCACAAATCAATACAACACTGAAACAACGTGAATTGATGTCGTCTATGAGCCGTTGAAACGGCGTCGGTCGAAAAAACCGACATCAGAAAAACTTTCATCTCAGCCCCTCAACTAGACGTCATATCGACCTCCAGGACCAACGTTGATTAGACGTCTGATCGACGTCGAAATGTTTGCGGGGTAATGAAGAGATCAGACATTCATTTTATTTCCATTGTGTCTTCTCAAAACAAAAATTACAAAATACTTCACAAAAGTGTGTTAAAAGCAACAAGGACAGAAGTAACTTCAGTTGTGTCACATGACACAAATAAATGAATTATAATGGTTTGTAGAAATGATATCAAGTTTACTGTAAAGTAAGTAAAACATATAAAACGTGAAACTCAGTTGAGAATGAGCAGTAAAATATATAAAATAGCAACAACTATAAATCCCCTGATTGTAAAGCTTCAAATATTTCATAGTTGTTCTCTGTTCCATTCGCTGTCAGCGGAGCAGGTCTGATCTTAACAAGAATCTCTGTGTTGTAGCTCAAGAAGAAAGTTCTCAGAAAATTCTGATTGGCTTCCCGAAGGCAACGACAGAAACAGATGTGCATCCTTAAATTAAACACTATCCCTTTTTATTTCTGACTTTTTGGGAACAGCTCAATCAGCACAGCTTTTCCTTCTGATTTAGACATTAAAATATCATCCAGATTGTCCTAAAGCAGCTCACCGCAGACTGCCACACTGATGCATACGCTGCAGCGGACGGGGGAGGATGCTCAGCTATGTCTGTTGTGTCACGATGAGCTGGCAGTTTTTAACGTGCAGGCTCAGTCACTGAAGGGGATTCTTCAGGATGCTGGATCCACTTTAATGACCTTAACCTACAGGATGCGATCAGTGCGGTCAGTAAGGCTGCTGGACTTACTACTGTAGCAGATGCTGCGTGCTTCAGCATCCTCCTTCAGAGGGGCCCGGCAGATGGCTTCCCCAGCCTCACCGCTGCTTCAGGGAGGGAGGGAGGAGGCCCCAGAGCCCCTCAGCTAAAGGGGCATGGATACTCTTAGTCAGCATCCACTGTGGATGGAGAAAACACCTGGATACAAAGGCAGTCTAAACAAACCCTGTGCCTAGTGTTGAAAAGGGTCCTCTTGGTCTCTGCTGCAGGAGGAGGAAGTTGTGTGTCTCGTGGAGTTAGTTTGCGCTGGTGGTTGTTTCATTTAGTTTGAATTTTAAGACAGCAATAAACAGTGGAGGATGAAGTACCTGGATGTCACTTGAGTAAAAGTACAGATATGTTACCAGGAACTGACATAGAAGTTAAAGTCAACTATTAGAATGTTACTTGAGTAAATGTCTTAACGTGTCTGATATTTACTATATAAGTATCAAAAGTAATTTTCTGATATTAAACACGTATAAATCAATCCGGGTCGGTGTCCCTTGCACGCTTGTGTGTGTCTACGCTGTTCAGACTCAGACTCCAACACAAACTACACGGAAGCACTAAAACCTCTTGATTCTATCTAGTGAAGCCCGTCTGTTAAACAGTGTTGGCCGCGGTCGGAGGACGTGGGGGAGACCGTAGCTTTGGTCTCCAGGGCTGGAGTCTCTGCTGTACTCTGCTCCTCTGCCTGCTTTCACTCACGCCGCGCTCGTTCTGGCTATTTCGCTCCACTCTCACATGCATGCGCGCTCACTCCACACTGCAGAAGAGTTAGTTTAGCTCTGAGAATATCTAGTGAATGTACAGTGGACGTTTGTGCAGAAATAACTGCTGCAGCTCCTCCAGACCAACAGAGGTTTCCTGTGCGTTGTGAAATGACGTGGCTCCACAGAGAGAAACGTTATTGTCTCCGACCAAACCTCCGGTGTCTCCCCTGTTCCCTCCGGCCGCGGTCGGGAGGCTGAGGCAGGAAAAGCCAACACTAGGATCAGCATTGATTCATGAAGAGACCTTCGTCTGGTCAGCTAACATTACTGCCAAGCAGCTGAAATATAGAGTGATATTGTTGTTTTAGCTGACGTGTGTCGCCTCACTGTTTTGAGCAATGATCGTTCATGTCTATTTAGAGCGAGCACAAATGCGAGCCCGACGTTGACTTTCGTTGACTTAACGGCCACAGGTGTCGCTGTCAACAAGCATTTCTGATTCTTACAAACAGTCCCTTTAAATTAACTTAAGCGCTGAAAGTAGAAGTACCAATTTACTGACAAGCTAACAGGACAGCTATGTTATTGTTAGCTACGTAACATTAGCTATTTATTGGTACAGAACATCAAAGTCACAGGCAGTTCTTCTAGGTGTGTTTAAATAAAATATTAAGATTCACTTCTCACCAGATATTAATGATAAAGCAGGTCAGCAGACAAAGACGAAGCACAAAGCACTCTGTACTTACTTATGTAGTGCATGAATTTCAACGGGTTAGTGTCGTCTCAAAATCGAGTACTCTGCGGCGCACTTACCGACGAAATGACGATCGCAACATTTCAACACGACTCACTACCTGTCAAAATATCTTCCTGCTTTGTCGATTAAGAAAACACAGAGAAAACAAAAGCAAAGTGGAAATTAACGCACACACTGTAGTCAGACTCATAATTACATAAAAGCATAGAACGGAGATAATTTGTGCCGGAATACATCGATAAATACTATTTGATTGTAACTTGGTGTAGTCATTCAAAGTGTAAATGCAAATAAGTTACTGTTGCACAGAATTAGCCATACTTTTTTGCCTTATTTTTCTACTTGGTCTTTGTACCAACATACAGCAGAATAAATAAATAAATATCAAATTCTAAACTATTTATGACTTTAGATTTTTTTACACTACAGTAGGGTTTACAACAGCCATGCAAAGTGCAATGCAAAAGAGAGTTTATTAAATATTAAATTCATGTCACAAAACTGAACCTAAATAAATGAATAAATGGATACATACATAGATATGATATATTGTCCTATTTGTCTTTCTCCAGCCTCCAAACCCCAGTGCCGGTGCTGGCACTGTATTTTGACGGCCAGAGTGACCTGCGGGTCGACTTTCGCTTGTCCAGGGCGTCTTTTAATGCCCTGATGGCAGCCATTGGGAAAGACGCAGATCCTGTTATCGAGTCTCTGGTCTTCTTGTTTTGGTTGGCTAGTGGAACTTCCTACCGTGTTGTGGCCGGGGCATTTGACATGCCCCGGACCACAGCTCACCGGGCAGTCCACAAAACCAGTGGGAAGATATTGGCTCTCCTCCATCACATCATCCCCCACAACCCTGGCAACCCTGCCAGGCTTTGCACGTCTGGCAGGGTCGGTGGCATTTAACAAGTTAGCTGGTAGCATTGACGGCTGCCACATTTGAGTTAAGCCGCCCTCTGACAATGCAGCCTGCTACCTAAACAGGAAACTCTTCTACTTTGGCCTACATTGGCTGTGTGTGACCACACAGCCAATGTAATGGCATTCCAGCCAAGTTCATTGATGTTTGCGTTGGTTACACCGGGTCTGTGCGAGATGCAAGGGTGCTGAAAAACAACCCTCTTTACTATGAGCGGAAGTACCCTCCACCGGGTTTCTGCATCATTGGGGATGGTGGGTACCCCTGCCTCTCCAACACGATGACCCTGGTAACACCGTACCGCGAGCCTCTCTGCAACCAGCTGCAAGCTATATTCAACAGCCGTTTGTCCAAAGCCAGATGTGTTGTGGAGAGGGCATTAGGCATTCTGAAGACCAGGAGGAGGACCATTTTCCTGAAGGCGCTGGAGGTGGACATCTGTTGTGGAGACCTGTTGGACGGTGTGGACAGAGCAGCAGGGGACCATCCAGAACCATGAACAGACCAGCACCTCCAGGCCCCATCTGTGGAGCAGAGGAGAGAAGCAGGATGGCAATCCTATGTTACGCACCAGACCATGATTACATTTCATTGATTAAATCATTTGAACACAAATTCTTGTCTGAACATTTCTTTGTGATTTTCTGTGAATGACTTAAAACCTTATCAGAGTAACAACAGTAACAAAGTAATCAGAGTAACAACAATAAACAGATTGAATAATATTTCTTTGTTTATTTAAGCAACTTATTTAGTTAGCAACTTCCCAAAGATTGCCAGGAAGCGCTCCTCCCTAACAGCAACCTCCCTGTCCCTCCTCTCAGCAAACAGACGCTGCTCCCTCTCTGCTGTCTCGCTGTACCGTCTCTCCTCCTCTCGTCTCTAGAGCCTCACGATGTCACCTCTCCTCTTTCTCTGCTGCCTCTCTTTCACGGGACTCCTGTCTTGGCTAGGTCTCACTTGTGACTTCCTAGTTAAATAAAGGTTATATATAAACAAGGGGTGGCTCAACTTCCCAACCGGCTCAAATCACCCCACTCTCCCCTATACAGTAAGAAACTGTTGAGAATAAAGTTATGTTACTGTGAAAACAACAAAAATCATTTACAGTGTAGTCTTTATGGCTTTTTATATTACGTCACTAAGGGTACTTTCACATCAGGGATCCCGGGCCCGGATCCGAAGACACTTGTCCCCAAAGTCCAGATCGACTGATTAGTGTGAACGCTCCATACCGTACTGCATGGTTCGTCGATCTGTACCCAAGTCCGCTTGAAAAGGTGGTCTGGAGTACGGTTCATGTGTACTCGGGTACGGTTTGCATCAGGTGTGAAAGCCAACCGTACCGAAACATGGAACTGGGCCGCTATTTAACTCGAGTAACGTTTGCATTCAGTGTGTAGTTTTGAAAGGACAGGCTTTATTCAACGCCGCTGGTCTCCTCTGAAATCTATATACATATAAAACTGTGTCATATCTATGTCTGTCAAGTCCAATACTTCCCAAATGATGACATCCCATATCCCCTGATTGCATCCATTTATAATGCAGCCACATATAGAACAGAACCAGAGAGCTACAGTATGTCCTTTACACATTTATCCACTGGCAGGCTCAGGGGAGGACTCCATGTTATCCTGTGGCCCACTTGAATATCTGGCTGATCATTTAGTATGAAGATGAACCCTTCCCTTATGTTAGTTTAAGCTTGTATCCAAGCAACAGACACATGCCGTCAGTGATGAATGATGATTCTCATAGATGCACGAGGATTATTTATGAGTGCAACATCCAGGTTTCTTGTTCTGCAGACAGTTGATGGGGAATACTTCATCTGCTGTGGAGTGTTATAGTGGAGGATGTGCTATTTACTGTGTTTTAGAGTGTTGGTGGTGTTTATCTACACGCCAATGTGTGCCTGACCTCTGAAAGCAGATGAAAGTTTGATGTCTGAATAATAATGACTGTTGCAGATCCCCTAACATGTTAAGTGATATCACAAAGAACAGAAGAGAAAACAGAAATTCATTCAAAGCATGGAGGGAGGAATCCGTCTGATCTCTGTTTTCACTTTGTACTGAGCAGATTCATTATCCAATAAGATGGTTTGACATACAGAGATGGTTCCACAGACCTCAGTAAGCTTCAAACAAACTCTGAAGGTTGTACATGTTGTCGAGTCGGCTGGCTTAGCTCCCTCTATATTAATGAATGCACCCAGAAGGATTCACGAATGTATTTTGTGATTTATGTATAAATGATTCTCTCCACAAAAATATTTTTTCAATGCACACAAAATAGTTATTGTTGTATATACATGTAAAAGAAAAAAACAAAACACATATAAAGAAATAATGTTTGGGTGTTGTTACATTTATATACAACCTGCATTTACAAACTGCTGGTAGTGTGTGAGTTTTTTGAGACCCTCCTCTTCAGCCAATCACATGAGCATGCACCCACGAGAGTACTGAAGGAATATGATAACTAATTGGATATAGCACATGCTCCCCAGAGGATGAACCTTTTTACCATTTTGGACACTGCAGTGCCGTGCCTTTCCTCTAGTGCCACTCTCTGGACAAACTGTCATTTTTACACACGAGACACCTCATAGGATGCATCCCAAGTCTCTTCGTTTCCCTCACTTGCGTCTTTTCCATCAGGAGAGAGGAAACAAGGAAATGTGTCTTTAGAGACATGAGACGTCCTGTCCTCTGAAGCGTCCAGTGAAGCGACGTCCGTTTCTGATGACAGCGGCAGCTGATCACATCTGGATCAGCTGTCAGTCGGCTTTAACAGCTGTAGAGACTATTGATGGAGTTTGTGTGTAAACTGATCTAATACTAATAAAAACACGGTTATTATCAGTGGCAGAGCAGCAGTGTTTTCTCTCTGTAGCCTGTTTACCTGTTTATCAAACACTTGCACATGAATAACAGCTGCTGTCTGTATTTAAACTGTGGACTGAGTCCTGCTTAGAGGACCAGGAACCATCTCTACTGGCACAATAACTTTATATTATTTATTCATTATACTCAGATATATGCTCATATTCTGATTGGGAATTCTTCTCTCTCTGACTTTAATTGTATCCTTAATAAAAGTTAAAGGGGGAAATAACAGATCATGAAAAGAAAAATCGTTCTAATAAATAAATAAAGTTGTTTGAGGTCTGTTGTCATGTGTTAAACAGCTCTTTCAGTGACAGGCTGCTTCACCCGCAGTGCATGAAGCAGAGCTACTGCAGGTCCTTCTGCTGGAACACTTTACCATCAACATGGTCCGTCTGTTGTTCACACCTACAGTTAACACTGATTTTAACAGATGGTGAATCAGAAGACAACTAAAAAATGAAACTATTAATCTGTTATCTGTCTTCACTCCGGTATGAAACTCAGTGATGTTGACATGTCAGGTCAATCTGATCGGCTGCAGCATCCAATCAGTAACTGATATCCAATAAGGGGGCGTGTCGGTTGGTAAAAGACTTCCGTTAAGGCTGCTCTGGTGTATCCTCACTCATCGCTCCTCAGAGATCCCTCCTCAAGCCTCGCTCCTCGCTCCTCTGTACAGAATTAAGAGCTTTGGGACGGTCTTCAAGATGGCGCACCAGAACAACTTCCGGTTCAAGCGAGGAACGAGGAAACGACAAATAAGAGACTTGGGACATGCCCATAGTCTAATAGGTTAGGATTGTCATGAATTAGTTTAACAAAGTCATGCTACCAAGGAGATGAACCAACCAGGACAAACTTAACCAAACCTAAGAGTTGCATAATAATCAATGTCTTGTTTGTTCCATCCAACAACGTAAAAGCCTCTAGAGGCTTTTTGTACTTTATGAGTAAATACGATATAAAAACAATAATACATTTGCGCACCTTATTTTAATTTATTGCTGAATTCCTTTGTGAAAATGTTGAGGAACCCTTAATCTGCGGTACATTTCATGCACACCCTTGTTTATCTTGCCCTGGGAAAGTGACCCTGTTGGTCAGCCGGGCGGGACTTCCTTCCATCCTATTCCCCAGACTAGCTTCGTCACCTCCACACATCTCACATGAGAGGGAAACCCTGCCTTTCCTCTCCTGTCTGTTTATGGACAAATATCATGACAGGCTTTGGGGTCACGGTGTTTATTTCAGTGCCTTTGTACTTTGCTGTGTGACCTGTAAAGCTGCAGGTCAGGGTGAATGTGATGGAGCGTTAGTCCGGTTATATCTGTGAGGTTTTGTAATTGGAGGATTTAGGTACTTTGTTCAACAATCACCACTTAGCCCAGATTAGAGTGGGGGGACGGTGATGTACGACAGCCTGACACTTGTTATTTCCTGTTGTGGTTCAAGCTAAGTTGTTGCTAACCTTCAGCTCTTGGGTTCAGTGGTTGTATTGTCTCCTCGGCTTCCCTTTCTGCTGGTACGATACCCAGGTTTGTCTTGGTGGATTTGCGTACCCCAAATTGGTGTATAATTACACAGAAGCACACCACGCAGCATAGTCCAGCCAGGACTTCATTTACAAGTGCTAAGTGGAACATTTTGTGTTTCTTAGAATGAAGACCTTCCTTCCCAAAGCCTATTGAATTGTGTCCCAAAAAGGATATTGCCACTTTCTCCCCTCTCCCACCCTTGGCGTCGCTCGAGAGGAAGCAAAGAGATAAGAACTGATAACCGCCAGAGTGCATTCAGACCAGGTTAAGTTCATGTCAAGATGAAACTATTAATTATTAATTCATTAATTATTCGGGATGGAACTCAAAATGAAGGCTTTGTCCTACACGGCAAGAGAGCTGATTTACCACCAAAAACTGGTGCGTTGACATACTATGTAAAAGGAAGTATAAAAACTGGCAATATGTTGCATTTAAGTTATATTTTTATACATTTTGGCTTTATTAGATAAGCACGACTTGAGACAGACAGGACACATGGGGACAGAAAGTCCTCTGTTGGAATCAAATTGAACTACTGTATGATATGCATCTTAGACCACTGGGTCTTGATGACGCCCCAGTTGACAATCTTAGCAATGGTCTTATTCATTAATGGTAATTATAGAGCTACCTTGTCAAGTGGTGCTGTGGCTCAGTGAGTTATTTTCTATTTGGTCAGTAAAATTATTTTTATTTTTTTTAACCACACTAGCGGCAAGGCTCAGGAATGGTGAGTCAGTCAGTTGGTGCCCCACTTTGGTCCACACTGAAATACCTTGACATCCCTTTGATGGACTGCAATGACATTTTGTACAGACATTCATGTTCCCCAGAGGATGAATCCTATACTGACTATTGTGATCCCTGACTGTTCGTGTAGTGCGATTGAAATATTCTGTTTCAGTGAAAGGTAAACCACAACTATTGGATGGATTATCGTAACATTTCTGTCCTCTAGTTGATGATCCCTTAAAGGTCCCATATTGTAAAAACTGAGATTATCATGTCTGTTATAGTATAAAGCAGGTTTAAGCGCTATATGTACTAATACTGTGAAAGTATTGAAACGTTCAATATACGGAGAAATACGCACAGCCCATATTCAGAAACTCTGCATTTGAAACAAGCTGTCAGGATTTCTGTCCATTTGTGATGTCACAAATATACAATATTTAGACCCTTTTTAAACGTCTAACAGATCTAAACGTAAACATTCTAAATGTGTTCCAGTTTATTCCTGGTTGCAGTGTCTGTGAATGACATCAGCTGACAGGAAGTACACATGGACCCAAGCTGTTGCCTAGCAACGCAATTCTGTTGCAATTTCGTCGCAATTCCATCGAAATGCGCTAAAACAGAGTGTTTCAGACAGAGGGTAAATACAGGCATATTCAGGCCAACAGTATGAGGAAAATAAAGTTTTTTTTTAACATTAAAGCATGTAGACATGTTCTAGTAGAAACACAAAATATAAGTATGATCCTGAAAATGAGCATGATATGGGACCTTTAACTTTTTAGCACCAGTAGGCTAGTAGCCTATAGCGCCATCGTCAGGTTAAACATTTCGTTTATCCAATATTTGGGTTATGACCAACTAATGACATTCCCATTAACATCAGCTGTAGTGCCGTTTAGCAAATGCTAGCATGCTAACATGCTAAACTAAGATGCTGACCATGGTCGGCCTCATCTGCTAAACATCAGCAAGTTAATATTGCCATTGTGAGCTTGTTCACATGCTAATGTTAGCATTTAGCTCATCATAAAGTACGTCTCACAAAGTTGCTATAGCATAGCCGTTGTTAGGGTTTCCGGCTGTATATTGAAATGATATTACAAACACTGATTAAATATCCGTCCGTTATCGAATCTTTCACTTTAGATAAACGTAGATCCAAGTCACTTTTGAAAGAACGATGGTGTGGAACTTACATCACTGGGCATATTCATGTAAAATACATCCACTGGCGAACCCAATTCTTCTTCCTTTCTACCTGTTGACCACACGACTACGTGCATTAAAGCGTGTCAGCAGTCCCGTAAGCCCATTCAGCGTGTTTGATCTTCCCAACATCCTGTGGCTTTGTGATGTTCACCATAATTAAAGTCAGATGGTGCCCATTTAGTAATCCAGCCTGTGTGACAAACAGCAGCAGCAGCATGTTGGATGGGCTCAGAGCTGTTTCCCAGCACAAGAGCTTCCTTGAAAAGTCGTCTTCCAAACCGCACTCAGGTGGCACGGTTAAGAGACAGCTGGAGAAACTATCTGACCGTCTACTCTCTGTCTGTTTGGCCCACTTTTCCCATGCATTCGTGACTCATGTTAAGGTAATAATCAAACCTTATTTTGGATTACTTCTGATAGTTGCCACAGCACTTTTTCAGCCTGCATGGGGTCAAAAGCTCTAATTTAGCTCAGCAGCTGACAACTAAGGGTCCTTTAATGCTGCAGTGCACCTCAGTCTCAAAGTTTTTACTTTTTTTTTCCACCCAATAACCTCAGCAGGAATTTTTCACTGATTAGTTTTTGGCTTCGCTATTGGTTAATCCTATCGTGGCAGATGTGGCAGATGGATAAGGCATAAAGCTCCCCCGCCCTCTTGGCTGAGGCAAATGCTGAAGTTAACCCCCATATGCTTCATAAGAGGATGGCCGGGTCTTCCTCCTCTTGCAGAAGCCACCGCTACCTGGGCTTTGGGGGGTGGGGGAGGTCAGGGAGCCATGGCCTCCGCTGGAATTTGATTGGCCACCTCTCGACCCCTCTGGCATAATCTGTCTTGTTATTGGGTAATTTGTGTTCACTAGGAGAGCTATGGAGCAGGGATGCGCCGATACCAATACCGGATCGGATTGGATCAGATATCAGTGACAATTTATTTTTTAAATTTTCATCACAAACAAAAAAAGCACATCTACAGACAGACTCACAAACATACCAACCCCACATACAGAAAACAAGCATCAAATAAAATAAAATAAAAAATAAATAAAATAAAAATAAAAATAAAGATAAATAAAAAAATAAAAAAATAATAATAAAAAATAATAATGAAAAATATTAAAAAATAAATAATAAATAAATGTAATAACTGTTGATTTGAAGATGTGTTTGCTAAGTTGCTGGTGTATGATTTATTATTTTAATAGTAAATGACAATAAATCTATATCTATGTATTAATTTGTTACATTTTGTTTTACAAAGTTAGGGAAGCGATGTTTAACTCAAGCCTGATGTTGCCTTACATACTTACATTACATATATACAGTATATATGCATAGTACAAGAAAAATAAATGAGACAAAGCTCACAAATATTGCTATAGATCTGATAAAACAGCCTGGTCTCACTCCCAAGGGTGTCAAATACCGACGCTGTGTCAATGACCCTCAGTCTTGATACTGAAGCACAAGGGCACCCTTTAGCATCTGTATGAGACGCACCAGGCTTTCAAATAACTCCAGTGTAAACCCATCAGTGACTAAGTTACATGAGTTATGATGTCGTTACGTCTATAGGTTACATTACAAGTGTACATATTTTAAGTCAAACCACAATATGTATATCATGTATTTCATGGTTATCATGATGAATGTAACTTGCTTGACGTTGCTCTTGCCACATTACTGTTATCACCTCTGTCAAACTACACCGTGACTGTGTTGGGCTGAGCTTCTCCTGGTCTCAACCCTTCCAACAGATTCCTTCACCAGAACACATGCTCATCTCTAATAATACAATTAAATAATACAAGTAGGGGGAAGAGACAGGAACTCTGGTCGAAATAAGCGGGAGATTAGCAAAGCATGACGAGGAGCAGCAGCAGTATAGGGGCCTGCTGCAGACCGGTATGTCCCCTGTGATCACTTTATTTGAGTTGGAATCAGTCGGCTGTACGTAAATCACTGTCCTGACTGTTACATCAATTTATTCTGTGATGCTGGATGGATGCTGAACAACATTCAACATGGCAGCATTAAGAAGACCTGAAACCATTTGTAGATACATTTTGACAGGCGGTGAGGGTCAATGGAGGCGAGGAACGGTCACTGAAATATGAAATGAAATGGACCTTATTCAAAACAGGTGACAACTGCTCACGATAGCTGTGAATGAGAAATGGTCAGGAAATGAAACACAGGCGACAGTCTACCGAGCAAAGTTTGCCATCAATCAGTTTCCCATATGTCCACTGTTTTCCTACCACTGTACTTCATGAATAACAGTTCTGTATGTGACAAAAAAAGAATTCATTTCAGGCATAATTCATTTTTTTGGAGAAAAGCTAATTTCTTTCTTGTCTCAGTTATATTACTGTATAGTTTTCAGGGCATGCAATTACATTTTTGAATGTAAATGTGTATCAGTTCTGGTCACTATTGAGACTAAGCAGCACATATGCAGTGATACAGAAAGAGGAATAGTGCAGATAAGTGATGCAGATTCTTGTTTGTGTGGGTTGATTGTGTGTTGATCTGTTGGTAATGCCTCGGGGGCCCCAGTAGAGGGATTGTGCTCCTCTTCCTCACACAATACAGAGATGAGGGAAGGCAAGAGCTGCATGTGTGATTTCTTCATCCCTCTCTCTCACTCATTATTTCCCCTGTTTAAAGGTCCCATATTGTAAAAAGTGAGATTTTCACGTCTTTTATGTTATAAAGCAGGTTTAAGTGATATATAAATACTGTGATCAAAACACTCAATCCATGGAGAAATACACACAGCCCATATTCAGAAACTGTGCGTTTGAAACAAGCTGTTAGGATTTCTGTCCATTTGTGATGTCACAAATATACAACATTTAGACCAATTTCACAGTTTTAAATGTAAACATTCTAGATGTGTCCCAGTTTATTTCCTGTTGCAGTGTATGTGAGTAACATCAGCTGACAGGAAGTAAAGATGGACCCAAGCTGTTTCCAGGCAATGCAATTCCATTGAAATGCACTAAAACCGAGTGTTTCAGACAGATGGGGAATACAGGTATATTCAGACAGACAATATGAGAAAAATAATTTGTTTTTTGAAAATTAAAGCATCTAAACATGTTCTAGTAGGAACCCAAAATACAAACATGAACATGAAAATTAGCATGATATGTCCCCTTTAAGGTAAATACCATCCACAAAGCACTATAAAGTTTTGTTAAGAATTTGTAATACTTCGTTGTTGTTCATTATGAGAGAAAAAAAGAGCACATTTTGTACTTGGTAAAGTGTTTGAAAACTTCTGGCTAAGTCGATATTTAAACTAGCTGCCAGAGGCCCCGTGGTCCCATTGTTTGTTTACCCTGTTATTGGCATTTAAACTAGCCACTGTTACATTCATATCTATCTGCAGTTGTTTATTTTATCACTGGTCAATTCATGTGTCGAGTGAGCTAAAAAGTCAAATTATATTTCTTAAGAGAGACTTCATGTAGAATTAAGAACATTAAAAATAGTTAAAAAGATCATTTAAATGGTTTAGAGAAAAATATAATTTAGTCGTGATAACTGTGGTCCTGAATCTGAGTATGAGTGTGTATATGAGTATGAGTATGAATGTATGAGTTTTGTTTGCATTACATTTAAAATGTAACTCAATACGGAGACGAGTGAAGGCAAGCTGCTTGTGATCTCTTCATCCCTCTCCCTCTCTTATTTCCCCTGTTTAAGGTCACAACATCTGGCAAAATAGATGAGAAGCCAATCACAGCCTTCCAGTTTTCTACAGTGTTTATTTGACAGGCTGTAGAAGAATAATTGTCTTACAACAAGGTATGGAAAACAGATGCATCAAGGGGTTGTGTTTAACACTGCACATACAGCCCTTTATCATTCCCAGGACGACAAATACCGAGGCTTTGTCACGACTGTTGGCGTTCAGTATACCGCTGCCCAAAGGCGCCCTTTAGAGCCGATATGAAATGCACCGGGTGTTCCATTAAGCATAATGTAAACCCATCCGCAGCAACAGTAAACGCTCAGAGAAAGTGGCTGGGAATGTGGTGACGTAGTTTATGGAGCAAAAGAGACACACAGGTTGGAGCGGGAGGGGAGGTGGATGGGACCAACAAACACAAGGCTCTCATCCAGGAGAGCGCTGTTTGTGTCCCGTGTGTTAAGTTTCACTTACAATCAGCTGTTCGTTTGTGTTCACATTGTTCAGTGTCATTTTCACTGTACAAACGTAGTAGTTTTAAACCCAACCATGTTGTCCTTTCCTTCACCTAACTGTAGTGGTTTTAATGCCAAAAAATAAAGTGATGCCATGAGCGTGACAAAGAGGTGGTATGTGATATGTTGGGACGAGAACGTGTTGGCATGTACTGTATGTAGTTCCTGCTTCTCCACCCACAATCAGTCATAAGGACAATAAGGACATAAAAAAAACCCAAGTTACATGGGATCTGTACATTTAAAAGAAAAAGACCAACACTGAAAATAAACTTAAAATCTGTTGGTAACATGACAGAGCTGTATAATGAGAACAATATCGAGTGGTGAGAGAAGAGTGTGAGCTCCATAAAGTAGACTGTGTGCAGAGAGTTGGACCACAGCACCAGATCTGGCCTTAAGTTAGTGATGGCTATTTCAGATGGGACCAAGTGCTTGAGTGCCTGACAGCAACTCTGGAAAGCAAGAGAACACCCATTAATGACCTGCCACCCAGAATAACCAACCCAGCTCAACCAATAGATTTTGACTGGGAAGGGGAACAAAGACTGAGGAAGATCCCTCCAAGGTTCAGGATTGGACAGCTGGAGGCAGCCTGGGAGTGGCAAATGGTCACGGACTTATGTTCTCCAGACCTTTGATGGTTTCTTGCAAGTTCTTGCGCCTGAGCCATGTCCTTAAGTTTCGAGCCATACCTTCCAAGACTGTTAATTGGCTACTTAATAATAATGAAGATAAATCTGTGATTAAGGTTATGGAAGGATCGTGGTCATGCTAAAAAATAAACTTTGTTGACTGTCGGTTTGAAACAGTAAAGTCAACAGCTGTCTGTTTTGTTGATCCAACCATCCACCACGACCTCCTACTTGTGCAGACTTTGTGTCACTCTACAAAAACATCATCTGACGTTCTCCTTTGCTCCTGTCATAATTCCTATGAATGCTAAAAGGCTTTGTGAATTTAATATAAACATATGTTGCTTCGGGGTTCGATGCTGTTGTTCTTCCTGGGAGGACAGTCTCGTCATCTCACTTAAATGACAGGAGCCATCTCAGAGAGGTGGTAATGGAGCAGGAAGTGAAATTTGAAGTTAGAACAAGCTGATCTGCTGTGCGGTCCCAGCCTGGATACATATATCAGGTATTTATAGTCACCAGACGACTGAGCAATGCTGCCTGGCAAAAAAAAAAATAAAAACTTTCAGAAGACTCTCCCAAAGGACCCCAGGAATAGCGCCCCCCAAATCCTCCTCTCATCTGCTCTTGGAACCTCTGCAAGTATCCCCCCCAAATTCTCCCAGAGCAAAATAGAAGATTAAAGTGGAGCTGAACCAAGGAGCCGGCTTCAGGTTTCGGCCCGACGGCCCTCTCGTGTAGGAATAGGCTCTGAGAGTGGCGACAAAGCCCGGGCCACCAACCTGTCCCTGCTGCCAAGTCTTGCATTCCAGCCGGGTATTTTTAGTGCTGGCATTTAAACTTGGCAACAGATTACATACCCATACCATCTGCACTATTTCCTGTTCCTGTGAAAGACGGGGCGTTTGGAAGCACACATGCACCCATTATGAAACGTGCGGCTAAAAATAGGCATATATGTACTCGGTAAAAGTTATTTTACCTCACAAATATAAAAGCAAGTATTGGATTTCCCAGTGGTACACTGTCAATTACGCTGTCAACAGAAAGTTTTATTGAAAATGTCCTTCGTCAAACTCACAATATAAAATAACATTTTATACTAAAGCCACAGGCTGCAACCGATAATCAAAAGCTGAGTCAGATGTGCAAACACCTACGGCACGTACACCATCAACGATTGAATAAAAAAACATGAGAAATGTAAAATATGTATATGCAAAATAAATGCTTGTTCAAATAGAGAATACAGGGAGAACAGTGGGAAAACAATCAGTCCAGAGGTCTGTAGTATGAAGCAGGATTTGGGGTCAGCGAGGTAACTTCAGGTATAACCCTTCAGGGTTTTCTGTCCTACGATGGTGGTTCACAATACAGTTTAAACTGACAAATGCAGCATCTGGCTGTATGCTGTGGGTGTTTACCGCTTTGAATTATGTTTTTATATTTATTTTTTTTACTTGCTCTCAAGTCAGTTAACACCGCTGGAGTCGGGGACGCAGCTGAAAGAAGGATGAAATAGTCCTACACGGCACAACTTTGTTAAATTACTGCCCCATCTAGACGACTACATCTGACTTTTGAGTGTTCTGTTAAATTAATGAGTCTGTAAATTTACGCATTCACACATCAGCAACGTTTCCTTTTTGCCATCTGTCCTTCCTGCATTTGGCAGCTTCAACCGCGTTATTATTAGTCTGGATTATGTGATTGACTTCTTCATATTTTTCTAATAATTTATTATAGTTCGTTCTTCCTTTGAAAAATATGCTCTATTTTTTGACAAAAAGCCAATGGGATTTTTCCATTGGGTTTTGGATTATTGCAGAAAATAAGCTCTGTGGTAAATGAATGTTTATGATACTTACACGTTTTATTCGGCAAGATAATCCTCACAAATGACCACTTCTATGATTTTTTGAAGTGTGAACGCAGCCGCCAGAAGTAAAAAGCTAAAGCTAATACGATGCCGTAAAGATGAATAACCTGATTCGGGCTGTTGCCACAGCCGCGGGCCGTGTGATGTCTCTAGCCACAGTCGGGTCCCGTCACGTGTGGTTGGGTCTCTCGGCTCTACCGTGGAAGAACCGAGTTGATCTCCTGGGAACCCCCCATCACTGCAGAGGGGCTCTACGGGTCAATTTCATCTGTTACTCAGTGCTGAGTACCGTTACTCAGCTCAGCTGACACTTTCCTCTCGCTCAGCCATTTAAGAAGACTGAGGCGAAGCGTCAATAGGCTCCTGCTTGGAGCAAAACAACTGCCCAGAAATGACTGTCTACGGGAGGGAGTGTATCTGAGACGAGGACCGTGTTTCCCAGGCCCACTTGCGACACAACAGCGAGGTTTTCCGCCCCCTCTCCTCCCTCGTTGCTGTTGATGCTGTTAATAAAGCTGTTGCTAATAATGTTGTGTTTGAAAACGTATAAAAAAAATGTTTTCTCAAAGAGCACATTCCTCCCCTTTCCCCACTTCCTCGACTTCCCATGGTGTCATGTTGAGCTCAGCCAGAATCGAGCATAACGCTTCATGGAGGCCCAGTGGTTGTGTACTCAAAAGACATAACGGGCCCCGCCGGTGGTCCCGGTTCGGGAGAGCGGAAGTGAATCTGTTAGACTGCTGCCACTGGACTGCTGGAAACCCGGACATTTTAAAAGGCAGGATGTTGTGGACCAATCAGCAGTAGACACTCGCCAGGCTGAACCCACGAATCCAGCCAGTCAGAAAGAGACACTATATAGGTCGGCACTCAAAGATCCTCTCAGGAAGAGAGCACACACTGTCACACAAACACAGCCACACAAAATACAAAAAATAAATGAAAATAGACCCAGGCTAGGAAATACTGTCTGGGCCGTAACAGTTCTAATGTGATAAATGCATTTCCCTCCCCATATAACACTTAAAAAAGACACATTTTCTTAAAAAATTTATTACATCCATGTGTGAGAGAGATAATATAATGCCTAATTTGCATATTTAAACATACATTTTCAGAAAATATACACCACACCACAGGGGCACCATATCATGTACATATTGGTAACAGAAGCAGAGGTCATAACAATTTTTATGAGGAATATTCTACTTGTAAGAGGTTGACGAAAACATTGCAATATTTGCATTGCGCACTATTTCCACATTGATATTTCCCCATTAGGAAGGAACTGATGTAGTTTAGGATTGAAAATGTCTTTATAAATACAATCTTTCGATGGAGAAAGTATGGAACAAACAAGTCAAATCTCCTGAAACTGTGAAAGAACACAAAACAGCTTGAGGAACAAATACAATTTACTACTTCCAACCTCTTCTCACATCAGAATTTTGTGTGTGATCCTCACCGCTGCATTGACCGGCGGTCTCGACGGTAGCTGGTATTCATGCTCACGCAACATGAATTTGGAATGCAGTGACACCCATCACGATATGTCAGCAATCTCATAAATGTAATGCGACTCTTGTTGTGAGACTCTGAGGAGACCTGATTGACCCGCTGTGCCCCTGGGAAGACCAGAGACCACTAATGTCCCTGCACTCATAACTCAGGAAACTGTTCTGACTGTTTTGTTCTAATTCCCATCTCTTAGTCAGCTATACAGCACTTCAGCAGAGAGGAAAGTCTGTGTTTATACGATACGCCACTGGTTTTATGAGTGCGAAATAGCAACAGAGATGGGTGGAGAGAAATCTGGGATTGAAAGTGAGGGAAAGTAAAACATCTTTTTCTTAACAGTGTATGATGCAAACCACTTAAGGAGCTTTTTTCTTTTCTTTACATTTCAGGATGGTTGGAAGACCTTGTTCTGGGCTACAAAAATATCTTTTAAATTAAAAAAATTGTAGTCTAAATTTGAACAACTTATATTTAACAAATGCCATTCGTTCACACATTTCTTTGAGAAAAATAAATCATTTGTAAAAATGTTATATTTTGAGATGTGGAATTTGTCTGCTTGTTGTTGATTTGTAACAAGGTGAGAACTAGAAACTATACTGTCCCAGCCGACCCAGGGAGAGCAGACACACTTTGAACTCATGAGCTAGCTATCAACAAAGATTCAGACAGCTAACACCAGCATCAACTGGAAATAAGCTTCCCAACAGTATGGTATTTAAGCTTCAGTAGGCAGTATATTTTTGGCATCATTGGGCAAAAATTCCATAATAACCTTTCAGCATATTGTAATTCAAGTGTTCTGAGAGATAACTAGACTTCTGCACCTCCTCATGGCTCTGTTTACAGGCTTTAGAACATCTAGCCTGTGACGGGAGACTTTGACCAATCACAGGTCATTTCATTGAGAGAGCGTTCCTATTGGCTGTGCTCCGGCCATGTGACCGGCGCTTGCCGTTTCTTCAACAGATTTCATAAAGGCTGCCGCGTCACAAACTTTCTCATTTTACAGCTACAAGATGATTCTGAAAAGATTCTGAAATAGGCATTACAGTAACAGAATATTGATTCATATTTGATCAGCGCTGCCTACTTTGACTGTTTGGTCGGAGTTTGAAAGTGATTGACAGCCGGCTCTCATAGACGGCAGCTGGACAGCAGACCTCAGATCAGCTCTTACTGCTTGTTTTCCTCCGGTTTGTGAAATCTTGCAGATGCCATTAAGAGCGCCGGAGGACACAGAGGTACATGATTTTTTTCATGTTACCTGTTTCATGTTCTATTGTGACGATATAGTGACCGTTTTATAAAAATCACATTTAATCATATTTGCTCTGATCTCGCCTACTTCAGCTTTAAGTATAGCACCAATTGCTTTGGAGATCCATATTCATGTTGTTGAATATTCCTGTTGACCTTCTCTGACTCATCCTGGTCAGAGAGCTATACAGCAACTCTTTTTTTTCATGATGATGTTTATGGCAACACTCTGATAATCCTCTTCAGTCACATGAGTTGAAATCCAGCTCGCAGGATGATGCCGCGGTGTTTCCACCCTGCTCTCTCAGAAGCTCTGTGGAGAGTCCAGGGGGGATTGTTTCCATTCCACTAGATCCCAAAACAAAAGGATATGCTCTGTTCACACCAACAACTTCCTGCAAAGTGCAAATTCATTACCGGAGCAGACTTCAGAGCTGCTTGGAAAGGCAAACTGCCCATGTAAAATGAGTTAATGACGAGCGGTTCGCGCCTGCGAACAACACTCTTTGAGTGTCACAGATTTTTGAATAAGAGCCTGATTTTCTGCCTGTCAGGCAGAGTCAGAGGTGTTGACAGCGTGTTTCCTGAGGACATCCGATTTTCCATGACACCGAGTAATTAGTGATGATAGGCTCAACAGAGTGCTGGCATGGCCCCATTTGATTTTATGAGCTGAGCCTTATCCTGGCAGCACTCTATATTCCCCCTCCATAAAACAAAGTGTTACATTCATTGTTAACGTAAAGCAAGACATAAAAAAATAAGTTTCCACTGTGTTGCACAAGTAGATTTACAAATGTGCATGTTAACATACAGTAATCCACTTAAAAGCACATTTCTGACGTCATTTAAATGCCTAAGAAAGCTGCAAGCTTTTTCTGCAGTTGCAATTCATTAAATTTACTACTGCAGCCGATTAAAACGAAGGTGTCTTGTGAGTTACAATATAAAGCAGCTGTGCTATTTCAAAATACTACACTGTTACATTTTGCAGCCCACATGATTTACCTGTCTTTAATCCTCAAGTTCAACCATCTGCTCCTTAGGAAAAGCCACATCCCACCATCTACAAGATAGAGGCTCACAAGGAAGCGATGTTTTAAGTTATCTACCAACCTGTTGCTCCTTGGTACGCAAGGCCAGAATACACGTGAACACACACACACACACACACACACGTGCTTACTATGACGGAATGGTTTTGTACCGGCTCCAACAATCTGAGTTGTGGCCAGAGTTGCAGCAGGTAAGATCTCCTGCAGCAGTCAAAGCATCCATCTGGAAAAGAAGTCACGCTCATAAATCATGACGTGCAGCACCGTGGGTTGGCAAAAGCATTCTGACCACGGTAAATGTGTGTCTGTAAAAAAAAATAAAAAGAGAGAATTTACTGCTGCGACACACAGATTTGCCCTCAAACAAATACAGATGTTTGTTTGAGGAGCCAGAGCTTCCATGTTCCCAGCAGCAGTGAACAGGGAGGCAGCCTGTGAAAGCAATTAACCTGTGTTACCTAATTAAGCTACTGCTGTGTATGGCATTGACCTGTAGAGGCTATACTGGAGAACATGCAAATGGAAATAGAATTAGAGGATGATGATTCTCACTTGCCTGTCCAGTTTTTATCATATATTTCTATATTTTGGTTGTTCCCACTGCATGGCTTTACATGATGTAGGGCAATGATGTATGCAGTGATGCTGATGTATGCTGATGATGTATATGTATTTATACAGCATGGTGAGACAAGGATTATTTAACCCAGTCACCAAAATTTTTTTTTGGCATTGTACATTTCTGCAAACCATGGATACATTGAATGTAAACGTTTCTGAACCAACATACGTTTCATAAATACATTACGTAACCGAACATCGTAACCTAACAATGTGACTAGTGTAAAGAACCGCCCCTTAGCGGACTTTCTTACGTAACAAATGTAACAACATTACATAACAAGCACAAAGTCAACATTTAGTTTTGGTTTCACACGGGACATGACCAGCGGTCTTCTGGGTCAATGTCCTGTGTTTAATTGACCCGACCACCACTACTCTCACCTGCCCTTTGTGGACTTTATCGCTTGATACACTTGTTATTATACCACATAACTGTCAATAACGCCCGCTCGATATACTATGTCGATTGTTCTGACGCGAAAAAAAATAAAATGCAGACATTCAACGGGAGTGTCCCTTGGCCCTGTTCCCTCAGATCAGTACCTCCACCGGTGCCGTGCAATTGTTCTGATGGCCCATTATTCGGAAATTCCGTGACTCTGCCTCTGATTGGCTTATCCTGATATTCTTACCCTAGCCATAACCAATCTCACTCCTCATGCCTGAACCCAACCGACATGGGGTTAAACCATTCTAATAAGTAGATCAGATATTTGGATCTTCTTTCATCTGTCATTTCTGAGTCAAATCTGAAGGGTACAGAAACAACAACAGCTAAAGATTTACCATATAAGTCTGAGTTCCCTTCCTTCACACCTTTGAGTCCTTAAGTTTTTACTGATTTAGTCTACAGCAAGCATTGAAGATTAATATTCAATTTCAGAATATACATTAGGCAAGGAAAAAACTTTTTGCATAAGAATATTTTTTCAGTTTTTTAGACATAAACTAAAGGTACGCATTTTGGAAAGACCGCACATAAGCATAAGACCACAGCAAAACAATACAGCAATGATGTGAATTCATCATAAATTGTGTAGCCAAAACCATAAATTCTTATGGATTAATTCTGTACATAAACGCAGTTTAAATCCTGACTGGACTGTAAATATGAATGTACTGGTTAGTAGATAAAGTAGTGAACACATGAACAGGCTCACAAAGAAGCAATGATTTAAGTTATCTACCAACCTGCTGCTCCTTGGTACGCAAGGACAGAATACACACGTATTATATGGCAGATCTTTAGCTGTTGTTGTTTTCTGTTCTCCTGGCTGGTGGTGCCTCATCCCACATGACAAACCTGGATCTCTGTCCTCCAGGAGTTTTAGCCTCTCTAACAACTTACTTCAGTCCAAGGGGGCTTATTGGCATTGGTAACCTATACGTTTACATCACTAAGAAATTGTGAAATAACAGCAAAAATCTGGTCTTCTCTCAAGGTTCCATGTTGGAGAGGAGGTTGTGTTGCTCTGCCTCTACCTACTGTATCTGCCATGGAGAGACGGTCGTGTTGCTCTGGCTCTATCGATGTGGCATGGAGAGGAGGTTGTGTTGCTCTGGCTCTATCTAGTCGGCGTGGAGAGGGGGTCGTGTTGCTCTGGCTCTACCTATCTGTTGTGGAGAGGAGGTTGTGTTGCTTGGGCTCTATCTGGTTGGTGTGGAGAGGAGGACGTGTTGCTCTGGAAGGGGGATCCCTCCTCTCTTGGTCTTCCTGAGGTTTCTTCCATTTTTTTTTCTTTGGTTAAGTTTTTCCTTATCCGATGAGAGGGTCGTACTGTAAAGGACAGAGGGTGTCGTATCCTGTACAAATTTTACATGACACACACACACACACACACACACACACACACACACACACACACACACACACACACTCACTCCCGCCTGCTCTCTTATTCTCCTTCCAAATCTGCCTCAAGTGGAAATTTACAGAGATCAAAACCAGATGCAAAGTATTTATTCAGCAGCAGGTGTTTAGTACAAGTCTGGCATATTAATATCACACTTTTCAAACTTCTCTGAGTTTACACTTTTGTTAATACAGTGAAAAGCGGGTGATTTAGAAAGTTCCTCATCATCACATGCATTCAACCATTTTGGGGGTGCTTGTTTATGAGCGCGTCAGGATGATGGACAGTCGCCCCAACAACACTGCATAACAGTGTTGGGTTTCAAAGGCTCCGTCGGCATGCCAGACTCTCATGTGGGCATCCCTTTGAAGCCCATATCTGGTGTGCTGGATATCAAAACAATACCAGGTAAATATAGAGGCCGTACAAGCCGGTATTAGAGACCAGCAGGTTCCTTACTGCATCAGAATCTCATCCTGAGTCGGGGCCTTTGGAGAAGCATCTAGAACATCTTTAGGACAGACATTTTAGTCTTTGAATGATAAATCACCAGGGCATAAGTGGTGACAAAGAGTCTTCTGATTACAAGACTTCTTACACTCTTCAATTAGGAGGATGAAATTATACTGAGAGTTACTGTACTTTAAAGAAATAGTGCACTCAAGAAACAAACAGTGGTGCTTGTATTTAAACTAATTTTACTTTATCTCAAGTATTGACATTCAATACTTTATGATATTCAGATTGCATATGTTACAGAGTAAAAACTAAAAAAATATATATATTTATATATACTATGAAACATCATGATGAACTGTGTGAGAATGAAAGAAAAGAAACTAAATCAGCAGCTGCAGCAGAGAAGAAGCTGCTGGTGTGTCTGTGGCTGCAGGAGGGCGGAGCTCCACACAGCTGACACATGTTCTAAATGTAATCAGAGTGTCAAGTGGGACGGGACCCGGATCATTCCACCCACCACCACCCCACCCCTGGAGAACTGGTTACAGTGGGACAGAGAGGCCGAGTGGACTGGTTACAGTGGGACAGAGAGGCCGAGTGGACTGGTTACAGTGGGACAGAGAGGCTGAGTGGACTGGTTATAGTGGGATAGGTTATAATGGGACAGAGAGGATGAGTGGACTGGTTATACTGGGACAGAGAGGCTGAGTGGACTGGTTATAGTGGGACAGAGAGACTGAGTAGACTGGTTATAGTGGAACAGAGAGGCTGAGTGGACTGGTTATAGTGGAACAGAGAGGCCGAGTGGACTGGTTATAGTGGAACAGAGAGGCCGAGTGGACTGGTTATAGTGGGACAGAGAGGCCGAGTGGACTGGTTATAGTGGGACAGAGAGGCCGAGTGGACTGGTTATAGTGGGATAGGTTATAGTGGGACAGAGAGGATGAGTGGACTGGTTATACTGGGACAGAGAGGCTGAGTGGACTGGTTATAGTGGGACAGAGAGGCTGAGTGGACTGGTTATAGTGGGACAGAGAGGCTGAGTGGACTGGTTATAGTGGGACAGAGAGGCTGAGTGGACTGGTTATAGTGGGACAGAGAGGCTGAGTGGACTGGTTACAGTGGGACAGAGAGGCCGAGTAGACTGGTTACAGTGGGACAGAGAGGCTGAGTGGACTGTGGATGAATGTCTGACAAATATTGATGCTACCTTACATAATTTCAGAAGCAGGACCACACCTCAACCATGCCACTTCCTGCATTTCCATAAATACCCACTCAACCCACTCCTGTCCTGCTCTCATATTCAGCGCCCATCCCTCCCTCTTCTCTTTCTCTCCCTCCCTCTCTCATCCTCTCCTCTAAGTACGGTCCTAAAGGGGCTTCTTCGTGCCTGGGTGCTACAGCGGATTTCCTGTCGAAGCTTTCCCACATTCATTTGAATAGAAGGGGGCTGATTGTTCGCCAGATATCTGCCTATCATCTAATTTAAATACGTGCAAATAGCAGGAGCACCGAGACACTATTTGCCTGGCAGCTCGGGTTACGGGTACATTTCACCATCTGCTGGTGCATTGAGAATTACAAGGTTTCTTTTTGTCTTATTTGTGCAGGTTAAGTGGCCACAAACGCCACACAATCCTTTAGTGAATTCACCCCTCAGTGTATATGATTTTAAACACTGTAGATGTGTTAGCTGTAGAAGATGTCAGTTTCCTGACATCTGTTTTGAATGCAGAGCAAACCTCTGTTGCTAAACACACATATAAGACTCATGGATGTATAAAGAGAAATGGATACAGTGTTGGAGGCGGGGCCCCGCGCGTGATGCCAAAAATGGCTCGACTTCAGAGTGGAAAAGTACCCGGATCTTCCGGCAATCTTCTGCATCCATTGAACCCATGGAGCAGGCACAGTGGCGTCCTCTCGGTCACACGGCTCGGTCACAAGGTCACAGCCATCACACTGTCGTCACGGCTTGCTAACTCCATTAGGACCTAATGGTTTAAATAAGGGCTATTAGAGTGTTCGTACTGGGAAGTTGATTCACCTAAAAAATAATTATCCGCTGAGTTACAGACGTCTCTTTCCTAATGTAAGTCTATGGGGACTGACACAGAAGTTATAGTACCGCCGTTTGGCCACTACGAAAGTTGGCATCAACAACCGGTGCTCTTCCTGGAAGCTTGGCAAGGCTCAAGTCCAAAGGCTCCTATATATACTGTGTGACATCAATGGACTTGCAGGTTCATCATCGTTTGTCAAGCTGCGTGAGATCAGTCAAATAAAATCTCTCAGTCTGTGTCAGACAGGATGATATCAGTTTCGAGGCATGTCAGATGGTGCAATGAAAGGCCTGGTAATGCAGACTGGCCCGGTAATGCAGTATCTGTGTATAGGGGGCCTACATTTTATCCATAGAGAATTCAAGTATGAACACACAATAGTACAAATAAAGAAAGAAAAGCGATGTTGAAAATAAAAATCCCAGCTTCTCTGCTTACATAAACTGAGCGTGGGTGGAGCAGCCTGTTGTAGACACACAGACTGAAACAGGACCCCAGTCCTTGACCAGGCAGGGAGTAAAGAGGCTCTGAGGTGGCTGCTTCAACGCCACAACGCCCTCTAGTCAGCTGGTCCAGGATCAGCTGTGTCACACCTTTCCTCTTTGGGTGCTCGTGGAGGAAGAGTCCTGACACTACCGTAGGGACAGCTAGATTTCCTGTCACTTACAAGTCATGTGTACGGTCACGACTGGAAACATTCAGCTGGACAGAAAGCTTTTACAACTCCATAGTCAAGTCATTCACAAAAGCATTGTTCTGTTATAGGGCTGATGACACTCGCATAATCTGCTGTGGCACAACAATAGTTCAACCACAACACAGCGCCCTGACAATCCAGGATATTAACAAAATGCTTGGCACAGATAAAAACAAAAAAAGGGGCTGACATGAAATGGTTCAATTTAAGCCCCCCTGTCCTCAGCCCGATCATGTTCCACTCTCGCTGCACGGCTGTGATGAAGTACCGGTATTGCGGTTTTGCATAACGTGGCATGACACGTCATATGCTGCAACCCATACGCTTAAGCCACCGCCTTAGAAACGTTCACCCTTTGGTGTTGCTCTAAAAACAGTCCCCTCTGCCTCGCTTGTTGTTGCTAGGGGGCCTTAGTAGCTCTTGATTTATGGATACAGCTGTGTGTTGCCGATAAAGACACCTGTCCCTTCCTTAACCAGCACTTCCTTCCCACACTGATGAGCCGCCCGCGTGCTAACCTGGGCTGGAATGTCCCTCGGGGTCAAGAAGGCACTGTTCTATTGACAGTGTGACAGTGTGGATGGAGCCAGGCAGGCTCAGAAGGCAGGATATAAAGCTGTTTGTTTAAAAAAATCACCTTTTCCCCTTTTTTTAAATTTAAATCCTCCCAATTTCCCCGTACTATTCATCATGTTGTAGTTTCTGCTCACATTTTTCAGCCAAACATAGAAATGTAAAAAAATACAACAAAATATTTACAACTTTTTGAGTAAAATGCATTTATTAGGTACAGCATCCCCTGAAACCTACCCATTGTTGATGTCCTGTAAAGGCAAATAAAAAGTACACACACACACACACACACACACACACACACACTACACTGAAATGTACTTCACATCAGTTATCAGATGTTCTTTATCAGATATTTTTTCTGTACATTATTTGTAAATTATTTACAAGTGTTTGGGTCAATTTTGTGAAATCAAAACTGATATGGAAGTCATTCAGTCATACACTTTCGAGGTTGTTGGTTGCTAAGCAATGGATAAATGATGCATATAGACCCATAGACATTTTATATCTATGTATAGCGGCTGTGGCTCAGAGGGTAGAGCAGGTCGTCCACCAATCGGAAGATCGGTGCTTCGATCCCCGGCTGCTCCAGGACACATGTCGATGTGTCCTTGAGCAAGACACTTAACCCCAAATTGCTCCCGGAGGCATAGCCATCGGGGTGTGAATGAGTATTTAGATTAGATCCTGATGGGCAAAGTTGGCACCTTAGCAGTCTCTGCTATCAGTGTATGAATGTGTGCATGAATGGGTGAATACTGACTTGTAGTGCAAAGTACTTTGAGTGGTCGGAAGACTAGAAAAGCGTTATATAAATACAAGTCTATTTACCATTTATAGACCATTTGTAAACATAAACATTCCAAATGTGTCCTAGTTTATTTCCTGTTGCGGCGTATGCAAATGACATAAACTGACAGGAAGTAAACACAGGCCCAGGCTGTTACTTAGCAATGCAATTCTGATGAAACAATCTATACCTGTGTGCAGCGATAGCATGGAAGAAAAGCAGGTCAGTAGTTGCATAGTTGCTGCAATATGTAAACAACAAAAAACCAAACCAACATCTGCCGACATATTATGAATATTATTTCTGTTGATTTTAGTCAATATTAGATATGGGTTTACTTTCCCTACTTTGATTACCCAAATATTGGCTACCAGTGCCTCCACTCCAGCCTCCACCTGCAGTGCCTCTCCTTCAGCCTCCAATTGTGTGTTTTTTTGCAGCAAGTTGTAAGTGATAATTCACTCATTTCTCGTTTTATCCAGGAGGAACACAGACACAAATTAAATGCACTGCAAGTCAGTTTATGTATTGTCTTAACTAAAGCTCAAGTAGACAGAAAGAGATTGTGATACTGTAGACTCAGTCTTAAAAATCACAGATTCTTCCAGGCTGTGGGTCAGCATTACATACGGGGAACTGATCCACAACTGAGTGGACAATGTGGCAGAGTACCTGGTAGAGCTACAGACACAGACGGGCCTAACACCGAACAACCGGCAGGTCAGCACCGTTGTGTGTCTGTGGCAGAACCTGGAACAGGTTGAGAGGACAAAGAGGTGTGTTCTGGGTTCAAGCGGCTCGCCTGCTCAGTGGCCTAACTGCTGCCATTTCATTGAGACTATCTTTGTGTGAGGTTGTGCAACATTCACACAAGCCCCCCCAAAAAAGGACAGCAAAGCATGTCAAAATGGTCTCTCATTCTGCAGGACTACAAAATAACTGAACCACTGCCACCTGCAAAGACACAGCCTTCGTTGGATCGAGCCTTCAGTTACCTCTGCAGAGCCATTAGCCCCCCACCTTCAGTCACATTTCCACCCATATACCCAGCTATCAACTCAAGTGCAGGTTCCAGGTACCTCGCTTCTGCCAGGGGCAACATCAGGGCTGAGGCTTATTTGTCCCAAGCCAGCAGTGCTATTTAGTGTAGCTGGTGTCATGCCACAGTTATTGACGCCGCCCAGTCCTATCCTCGGACCAAGTGCCACCAGCACAACCTATGACTCTGGCTACGTTTATGCAAATTTCAGTGGGTGAATGTGTGCCTGTGATTGGAGGAGAGTATTACCCTTAGTGTCCAGTAGAGGGCGGAGCCTGTGTGAGTTAGAACACCAATCTTTCCCAAACGCTAACCAGTACAGTCGTCCAATACAGCTGTTTTTTATCTGGCAAAAGGAATGAAAAGGACTACCTGCTCTTTATAGATCTTATAAAATATGTAATTGGTCTCATGCTTTATTTCAAATGACTCTTTTATATTGTTTGAAGACAACTCTTCCTTGAAGTAATGAACTGTACAATTCAGAAAAAAAGACTAATCAGTGAGATTGAACTTAATTCGGAGAAAAAGCATCCTAACGGGTTTTAGCTTCGCTCCTGTAATTGCCACTTTTACTTGTCAATCTGGATCACATTTAAGGTTATTTGCCTCATTTTGTGTGTTCCTCCTTGTTCTGAAATGACTCCACCAGACACATGGGGCTTTGGAAATCCTGCGTGCTACTAAGAAAACAGCTCAGTGGTCACAGATGTTAAAGGGGTTGTGGATGAACGCTTGCAGATGACTAATTTGTGCCACTGTTTTCAAGAGAACTGGAGAAAAGAATTGAGTTTTTTTCCAGACTCGCCTCAGGTTTTTGTCATCCCGCTCAACTGACCTTTGTAGCAGCTTCCGCTACGAGCATCCAATACCCTCATCAAGCTTTGCAATAAACCGTATCATGTCACTCAGGAGAAGTGAGGAGGGCATGAAATCTTGGAGTTGGACCTGAAACAGAATAAAACACCTAGTTGTATCCTCTTTTTAACCCTCTCTCCTGCAAGCTTTTTCTTTTTTTTCAATTGCCTTCCTCGACTCCCAAGAGCCCAAAACATCTCAACCACAAAAAAGACTCGCTGCAGATCTCTAAGCCGCTCCATCGTGCCCCTACACTGTAATTATGTCTTTCTAACTTTTCAAGGGATGTTTTCCCATTGAAAGCCACGCTCTTCTTTTTGAAATTAAATATGATCTGTGTTGTGGCACTAAAGAGGGAGATGAAAGTCAAGAAGCCAAGAAAGAGCTTCTTGTCAGTGGAGATGCTGAGTCACAGTTTATCTCAGTAGCAAGCTAACCGGCCTATTACAGACAGCTATCTGCAAGTATACTGTGTCACCTGATTTAAACAGTGTTTGGCTACTTGCCATTTATTTGGGCAGAAAATATTCAAGATTTTATCTTATAGTATCAAAGGCAAAATAAAAAAATGGTCCCTGTGAGTGTGCACCAGATATTATAATCAGAAAATATTATTGTTGTATTTTGGGTTTCTACTGGAACATGTTTAAATACTTTAAGGTTCAAAACATTATTTTTCTCCTACTGTCTGTCTGAATTCACCCTCTGTTTGAAACGCTCTGTTTTAGCGCCTGTCTCAAGCTTTCTGTGCAGCCAGTGACACAGCTACAGCTGGGTCGCAGAGAAAGCTTGCTTTATAGATAATGTGGTACAGTCTATGTTACTGGATGATAAACGCCCTGAACAAAACCAGTCGGATCTAGATGGATCCGAGAAGGAACAACCTTGGATAATCCACATCAGTACTAAATAGGTGTAACCTCAGGCTGTGTTGAAGATGTGTGATCTGTGTGATCTGCGCCTTCGGTGACTCCAGTGCATCAATACATTTTTTTCCAGTCGCAGCCGCGCCTCATTTTCAAACTGTATCGTTTGCCTTGAGTGAAAAATAACTACGAGGTAAAAAAAAAGTTGACCAGGGCCAAGATCAAGCCGCGTATTTGTCCCTCCATTGTTGCGTTCTGGAAGTTTGCTCTTCTTTGTTTACTTCCGGGAGTTTTCCAGCATGGAAATTCTGACCAATTAGAGAGCAGTTTCTTTGCGCACCAAAATTTTGGTCCCCTTGTAAATGCTGCCGTGTGAACGCAAACCAAACTTGAGGCAATATGCAGCATTGTAACAATTTGGTCCCTGATTCAGACCAGAGCAAACGAACTACAGGTGTGAAATCGCTCTAAGACTGTAATATAGTAGTAGTAGTTGAGTATGGCATTCAGAAGAAGCATCTGTGGCAGTGAATTCAATAAGGGAAGCACAGAGGGAAAAATCCGCCAAGGCTCCTAATGGAGAACCTTTGGGGACATTTAGCTGGAGGTCTGGTTGTAAAGTAAGCCCAGAGGATCAGGTACAACTGACTCGTTCCGTCCTGCAGGATATAGGCCACTGAAGCTCCACCCCCGGCACTTTGAAGACTCTGCATGTCTGACATACCGCGCATTGAAGACAAGTCCTTGAAGAGGGTGTGAATAACTCCTCAGATGAATATATGAGAAAAGCAGGGATCAAATGTCCACTTCCAGGTCCTGTCCAGTCAAGTGGACAGACTGCTGGGTCAATGTGCTTTCATATATACTCTTTTTTTATTAGGGACTCTTAGGAAAACTGTGGTCTTCTTTTTGTTGGGGGCATTTTCTACATGTTAATCCACAGTTGCATTCCTGTACGTGACCTCAAGAGGTGAGGCACTGACTAGGTGTAAGACAACAAGACTTAGATGGAAACCTATATGGCTGACCTTGTATGGTCAATGTGCTGAATTATGGCCAAATTGGGTAACAATTCATTTTACAGGTCTGCAAATTTCATGGTAAATAGATGATAATTAGCAAGTAAGTTATTTGAAATTTCTTTGGAATTATACCGCCAAATTACCACAATATTTACCTCAAATTTTAATGTATTACTTTATTATAAACATTATTAAATAATGATATGCTAAATTAGCATATAATGGTTAAAATAGGGCCCTTAGGCTTGAGAAGCAGCTACTCTTCATTGGAGGTGGAAAACCAAAACTAATAGAAGACACTTCTGACCAGGCACAAATCTCACCATTGTGTGACTTATTGTCGACACAAATGTAACCTGGTAGCTGATGTCATGATTCAGGGAGTTTTTTTTAAAGAAATTTCAAACAAGTTACTTGGTAATTATTATCTTTTTATCAGCAGACATGGAATATAGCATATCAAATAACTTTGTATTCTTTTCCTGGAAATGTATTAAATAAATTACCAGCTATTGTGAAATAGTGGAATATAATTATTAAAGGTCCCATATTGTAAAAAGTGAGATCATGTTGTAATAGCTGCACTGTACACCTGCATGAAGATGATTGAGTGGTGCATCGAAGTGGCATCAGTCTGTTGCTAAAGTCCTCTTGTGTTCATCCAGATAGACGAGGGACTAGGGGAAGACAGGACGCGCATGCAAGTAGACCAGAGCATGGGACTGTGGTAGAAGACTGTGGCTGTATTCGAACCCGCCTACTACATACTACTGACGAACGCAGTATACAGTACATACTACGTTCCTGCGTTCCTTAGTAGTATGCAGTATGTGACGGTTAAAGCGTTGTATTTAGCAGTGTGCTAGACCAGACTTTAGCCTTTAAACCAGCTCTTAAAGCACTGGAGAAAAAAAAACAAACTCATACCACTATTATAATATTATCGAAAAATAAAACTTTGATTTAGTTGTTTATGTTACATTTGTTTGCTTCATAAGATTTTAACAGCTCAGAGTGAAATAAGACAAACAGGATCATCAACGAAGGGAGACAAACATTGATCCACAACATTTACTCAAACTGCTTTTTCAGTTACAGAAACTAAACAGTGGACTGATCTCCCTCCAGATATTAGAGACATGTTAAAAAGGGACATGTTGTCTCAGCAGGTATCTCTCTGACCTGTCAGAGGCTGCTCTTTCCCTCTCCTCTTCCCTTGCCACTCTGCTGCTCTGTAGCCGGTCTGTGACAGTCACTGGCCGACTGGCGAGCAAGCTACACCCGCCGGTGATAGTGGAGCTTTTCAACTTCAAAAAGGCAGATAAACACAGGTTTCCGTTAATTTAACAGACATTTGTGTTGTGATATTTAAACAAACCATCTGTCAACAAGGAAATAAAAGCCCCTCTTCTACAGACAGGTCTCTCAAGAGAGCTCCAGACAGCTCATAGCGGTCTCTGAGAGTGACTACCAGCTGGCGAGGTGGCGACCCCGGCAGGTTCTAGCTAGCTGTGAAGGCAGTTTGAGGAGCTTCTCAACTCTGAAAATGTTGGAGAAAATGTTCGATTCGCCATCTAACATCGCAAAACTGTCAATATTCTAAATCACACAGTTGATTTCTTGCCTCAAAAATGTCCAGAAGTGAATTTCGTGATGAAATGGCTACGAAAAATGTAAAAAAACAATCCGTTTTTGGCTGTTGTTGTTGTTGTAACTGTAGCCTGTGTCGTTCCAGCGCTTTGCATTGTGGGATACAGTAGGCGAGGTAGACTGGTCCGATGCATACTGGAGTTTTTTCTTCGCATACTGCATACTACATGCTACATGTTACATACTACATGCTACATTTGGGCCACATCAGTACGTACTACTAAAATAGTATGAGGTTTCCAATACAGCCTAAAGTCATAAACTGTCTTTATTCTTAAACCAAATTACTGATGGCCACTCAAGAAGAAAAATGTAAAGAATTTCACTACACGTTGTACTGTGCATGATTGTTTATGTGCCAAAACGTGATTTGACTTGATGGACGAAGTGTTCCTTCAGTGAGGAAACTAAAGTGCATGCTAGTACTATGTCCACACAACATTGTGCCCTCACTCTAGTTCCTATTGCTGTATGAGCTTCCAATCAAACCATTAGATTCATGTTTGAACAGGTCCAATAAGATACTCACTGCCTGAATGGACTTCAAGCTGTCATCTGATCACTGGGAAAACCAAGTTCTTCCCAAGTACTTTTTACAACATCTTTACGACAGCTTCCCATCTGTTTTTTGCTAAATGATTTCAGCGGTGCAAACAAACTGATGTTATTAACTATCCCCCCTACGTTAAAAAACAAACCCAAAAGGAAATATGGACGATTCAACTACGTTCCCCTCTGAGAACATCAGGACCAAATAAAAAATACCTGAATGCCCAAACCCTTGAAAGATTTATTCACAAAAGGAGAATACGCTGGGAGGCAATTATGTGGTTTTTTGACAAATGGATTTAAACAATTTGGATAATGATAAGTTCATCAGTTGAACTTGGCCAGTGGTTGAGGGAGTGACGAGGCTTGTGGGTAAAAGGGGAGCTGTGTGTCATGAGTGGTATGGCAGATGTCCTTTAATCACTTCACAGACAGTCTGAGACAGGAGCAGGGATGTTTGGGCAGATGGTGTGTGTGTTAGCCTGCAGAGGACGGGGAAAAGAAGCATTTCAAGCAGTATGTTACGTATATCATCATATTTTTTTGATGGGATTCATAGACATTAATTTCAATATAATAATACGTATAACATATATAATAATACGTACGTTCATAATTCATAATACGCACAGCACTATTCTGCTGCAGAATGTGTTTTAAAGGGGACATATCATGCTCATCATCAGGTTCATGTTTGTATTTTGGGTTTCTACTGGAACATGTTTACATGCTTTAATGTTCAAACAACACATTATTTTCCTCATACTGTCTGTCTGAATATACCTGTATTCACCATCTATCAGAAACGCTCGGTTTTTAGTGCATTTCAATGGAATTGTGTTGATAGGCAACAGTTTGGGTCCACGTTTACTTCCTGTCAGCTGATGTCATTCACATACACTGCAACAGGAAATAAACTGGGACACATTTAGAATGTTTACGTTTAAAACTGTGAAATTGGTCTAAATGTTGTATATTTGTGACATCACAAATGGACAGAAATCCTAATGGCATGTTTCAAACACACAGTTTCTGAATACGGGCTGTGTGTATTTATCTGTGGATTGAGTGTTTTGATACTTTCACAGTATTTATATAGAACTTAAACCTGCTTTATAATATAAAAGACATGAAAATCTCACTTTTTACAATATGGGACCTTTAAGACAGAAAAGGAAATGTACAGATTCTATGCAGTCCCACAGTGAAAGTCAATAGATGGTTGATTAAAAAGATAGTATTTTATTGTATATTGGCATCACTTCGTTATCTGAGGTAAGTACAATCAGAACCTTTAGAATAGCGGGCCAGTGCTTGATAGCGGCCGATACCATCCCTATGGTGCATGTCAGGAGAAAGGAGAAAGGAGATAGCTGTGGGGTACCTGTTTTGTCCCAAACTGCAGTGGTCCATATCATGATATCGCAATTACAATCACAATTACAGGCTAGATGTGATTCAAAGGTATTGTTGATATTCATGGTCCTCGGAGGATGAAGACAAAGGTTTTGGTAAAACCTGTGATCGTTTGTAAAGTACCACCAGAAGGTTAAAATGTCCTCTTCTCATAAAAAGTATTAGTAATAAGTGTGAAAAACCATACAGGCTTTAGACTTCAAACTTATCCGGTCCATGCAAACCCAGACCCCTGAACAAGTTTCCAGTTAAGAGATACTGTCCAAACAAATATAGCTGAGATGTGTAAAGTAATAGTAAAATGGAATAATAATAATACAGTTGCTTGGCTTTATTAATTATATACAGTTCAACAACTGAACTGTTCATACCCGTAGAGAGTCATGATGTGATTATAAATAAATGGAATGATTATTAATCATAATTATGAACGAATATATAAAACCAAAAGTGCGCCAAAAGTAATATTGATGATAAAAACACGTCTGACAGAGAACCGTTTAACATCGTCCCCGCGCTATAAAACTGCTCCATGAGAAAGCCGTGCCTCTGTGCCCCGAACCTGATACCCAAAACAGATACTGAGATATACAGTAAATCATGGCTTCAAGCTCCTCGACATGTTATGTAAAGACAAACAGATGAGCCATTGGAGTTTCTCTCTCTCTCGCTCTCTTTCACACACACGTGATAAAAAATAAATGATTTATTAACTTTTTTCTTACTTTTTTTCTATACTATACTGGGATGTTCATTGTGTATCAGTGGCAAATTTGTATATTAAAGGAGACATATCATTATGATATGATATCATCATATCAGCTCATTTTCAGATTCATCTAACTACAAAGCGAGGAATATCTGTCCGTCCGTCTGTCTGTTATTCACATATCTTAAGAGCTGCTCATCCAATCGACTTCACACTGACTCTCGCTCCGCACCCGAGGGAGTGCAGTGTTGAATATGATGCGATTTGAACAGATTGTGGTGCTATAACAATGAACTTTACATTTTAGACTGTAACTTATGAATCTTAAAGTGGCAGTATGCAGTATAGTTTTGGCATCATTGGGAAAAGATTCCATAATAACCTTTCTGCATATTGTAATTCAAGTGTTCTGAGAGAAAACTAGACTTCTGCACCTCCTCATGGCTCTGTTTTCAGGCTTTAGAAAATCTCACAATCTTCCTCATTTTATAGCTTAACCGTGCACTAGAAGATGTTTCTGAAAACATTTGAGGAGAGAAATAGGCATTAACGTAACAGAATATTGTTTCATATTTGATCAGCGCTGCCTAGTCTGACCGTTTGGTCAGAGTTTGCGAGTGATTGACAGCCTGTTTGTTTTCCTCCAGTCTGTGAAATCTTGCAGATGCCATTAGGAGCACCAGAAGACACAGAGGCACATGATTTGTTTCAGGTTACCTGTTTCATGTTCTACTGCCTCGATATAGTGACCGTTTTATAAAAATAACTTTTTTTAATCATATTTGCTCCAATCTCGCCTACTTCAGCTTTAACTCTAGGAAACAAAATCATTTTTTCCTGGATTCTGTGGGTCCAGACAAATCCATCGAAGCCACGCCCATTTTTGTCTTTATTGATTTTCCACCATTGTGAATTTTATCCATATCAGGGTTTTTTTGCTACTCCTACAAATTTTGAACAATCGTCACTAAAATGTTGTACAGAACATCTCTGGACCAAGCCGGAAAAAGGTACTTTTTTTTATTATTGATGTTCCATACAGTTTAGCTAAAACTGGCCATCACAGTCAGCTCAAATGCTGTGGCCAGGGCTTATAATATAAAAAATATCATATGTCCTGAATGCTTTGTGCTATATATACCACATTTGGTGGACGTATGTAGATATGATGTCTAAATGACCAGAGGTGGCGCTGTAAGCAGCATCATCTAATAAAGGAGGGAATCTCTGTCTGTCTGTCTGTGTATGTATCTATGACTGAGACCGTTCATCTAATCAACTTTATACTTTGCGGGTGCAAGCAGCCGTACTGTGATTCTCAACAACTTTACAAGCAGCACCTCTGTGGGCCAAGCAATCGGCCCGTTCCGGGCAGGCACTTATACTCTTATTTTGGGATTTCTACTAGAAAATGTTTACATGCTGCAGTGGGTAGAAATGGAGCAAATATGATTTTTTAAAAAAAGTTATTTTTATAAAACGGTCACTATATCCAGATAGTAGTGCATGAGACAGGTAATCTGAAAAAAATCATGTGCCTCTGTGTCCTCTTGTGTCCTCCAGTGCTCCTAACGGCATCTGCAAGATTTCACAGACCGGAGGAAAACAAGCAGTCAGAGCTGATCTGGAGTCTGTCATCCAGCTGACGTCTATGAGAGCCGACTGTCAATCACTCAAGAACTACGATCAAACGGTCAAACTAGGCAGCGCTGATCAAATATGAATCAATATTCTGTTACCGTAATGCCTATTTCTCTCCTCAAATGTTTTCAGAATCATCCTGTAATGACTGTATCAACTGTCCCCATGTGTTATCCTAACTACACATTAGTTACATCAGACCAGTGACATTTACCGTAATGAGCAGTAACTTCCTGCACCATGTCAACTGATGGTGGAATTACTGATCTTATAAAGTAACTTGCTTAGTAATATGAAGTTGCCCAGTCTCTAATTGTATATGGGAATATGGGACTCCTTCTCTTGTCTACTATTCTTAAAATGTGATGTTAACCAAAATATTAGAACCCCAAAGTGCTCCTGAAGGCTGAGTATTTAGATCAGATCCTGATGAGGCAGGTTGGCACCTTGCATGGCAGCCTCTGCCATCAGAGTATGAATGTGAGTGTGAATGCTGACATGTGGTGTGAAGCGCTTTGAATGATCGGTAGACTAGAAAGGTGCTATATAAATGCCAGTCCATTTACCATTTAACATTCACAAGGTACAAGGGGGGTGGGGATGGTCACCTAGCTGGAGTTGGTTCTATGTTACAACGTTCCCCAGAGAACATCATATGGAGCTGTTACTAGCTTGTTATTGCACATATTTTCTGACAGATGGAGCAGGAAGAAAAAGTGTGTTTTTTCTCACACATTATGTTGAGAGGCCATAAAAAGTTAATTTTGTATAACACACACACACACATATAAAACCTGAGTGCATAGAAGTATTTGTTGGAATTCAAAATACACACTCAAATACTGTGTTTTTGTGAAAACGGTTCCACCCCAGTGACAAAAGGTACAACTCTGTAGGCCTGCGTTGTTTTCTCACTGTATATTTTCTGTTCTCCAGGGCGCTTCATTAGGAACAGTGGGCATATTGCTCCCACAGTATGTGGGGCCCAGAGTCCCCCCCCTTCAGGTCTGGGCTCAGCTCAAACATAATATTGCCCAGGGCCTGGGAACCATCTATCACAGTGCTGTAGCACACCACGGGGCGGTGGACTGTGAGCCCCCTTTGGAAGAGGATGTTTGTGTTGAATGTCCAGCTTCAGGACAAGTGTTTCCTGATTTTCTCTGTGAACCTTAATATTGCACGTCTTGAAGTTTCCCCTATAGACAGGAGTAACCAGCAGAGGTAATACAAGTGGGATGCAAGAGAGGTGCATGGTCTGTTTCTTCTCGTTTTCATGAAGTGGCAGAACGGCACAGAGAATGACTTGTAGCGCTTATGTCCTCTCTCAAGAAAGAAGTTATTCTCAGGTATTTATGGTTGGATAAAAGTTGTATATGTAGATACAGAGTCTACATGCTGTGGGTCTACAAAGAGTGCTGTTTTACTTACATTTTGTAATTAAAGTCACACTAAAATTATTTTTTTTGCTAAAAAAAGGAATGCTTGACTTGACATGAAGAAATTAAAAATGTGATGGGTTCTCCCAAATATTGAATGTTATATAGGACTTGTATCAACAGTCGTTGGATGCACAGTATGACATCCTCCAGTCATTATTGCACAAAGGAAGTTGACTGCACGTTTCTTGTCAACAAAAGTCAGTCCACGCCTACTCAGAAGCTTGAGGTTTAGACGTTTCCACAAATGTCCAAAAACGGTTTTAATCCTCTTTTGAAAAGTTTAAAATGATGTTCATATATTATAGTTAGTATTTCCTTTCACAAAGAGAGAATACAGATTTCAGTTAGGAGAAATGTGTAAAACGGCTGGCTTATTCCCGCATGAATTCACAAAGAATGGATTGCGGCCACTGATAACATGAATTGTGCATCACTTGCAAACCTCCATCTGCTCTGGATGGTTTCCCAAATGTCTTTGAGAAAGAAATGGTCTAATCCTTGAAATGTTTCTGAGATGATGAAAGCAGAATTGAACCAATGATTTAGTTGCACTATCTTGGCCTATGATAAATATCTCTGTCTTATCAGCATTTAACTGCAGGGAATTTCATGAAGGCAGATTAGCAGGTCGACAGTGTTCGGGTTATTGTTTGCAGGATCATAGCATAGACAGATCTGAGTATCGTCTGCATAGAAAATGGAAACTGATATTATGTCTGCATATAATGTGGCCAAGAGGGAACATGTTAATGAAAAAGAGAACTGGACCCAGCACCGGTCCTTGAGGCACCCCACATTGAACACCTTTTTCAGCTGACCTGGCAGCCGCGATACCAATGCAGAAACGAAATGTCCAATGCTGCGCTTAAATTCAGGAGAATAAGAATGGAGTTCTGGCCAGCATCAGCTGACAGCAATAAATCATAAAACCTTGAGAAGAGCAGTTTCAGTACTTTATTTTTTTTTTCTAAAACCAGATTGAAATTTCTCAAAAATATTATTTGCATGAATGAAAGCTAGCAGTTGATCCACTACAGCCTTTTCTAAAACCTTAGCTAAAAATGGGAGCTTAGAAATAGGTCTAAAACTGTTAAGATCAGAGGAATAAAGAGATGGCTTTTTTACAAGAGGCTGAACAAAAGCAGTTTTAAGAAAATCAGGAACAGAACCTGTCGACAGAGATCTGTTTCAAATTTGCAGAATAAACGGTACTGGAAGAATATCTAAAGGACAGGAGGAGGATTTAATTTTCATTACTATATCAGTCAATGTAGATGGAGAAATTGGATTAAATGAACAGAGGGAAACCGCAGAGGGCATCTCGATGGCAGTTGGAGAATCTGGGGGAGAAATGAGACTTCTTATATTTGAAATCTTCTTCGTAAAGAAGGAAAGAAATTTATCGCATTTCTCAGGGGTGGCATCTAATATCTGGCCCGAGGGGAGGATCAGTGACACGGCTCACAATGTTGAACAGTGTTCTAGGATTTGAGTGATTGTTGTCGATTAGTGTAGCAAAATATGCAGATCTAGAATTTCTAACCTCTGCGTTAAGCGTCTGAAGAAGAGCGCTGAGCTGTTCCAGGTGAATTGTGAGTTTAATAGATTTCCACAACCGCTCCACCTTGCGGCATTTACGCTTCAGCACCCGAACATTTTCATTTATCCAGGGCATTCATAGGTAACTAGATTTTTTTGTCTTGATAGGAGTGATTTCATCTAAGATGAAGGACCATGTGTTATTAAAGTTATTCAACAGCTCACTTGCAGAAGGAGGCGAGCCAGAGAAGCTAGTGGGGATATTAAAGGCGGTGTTGAATTTTGTAGCAGAAGCATATAAAGTTTGAACATTTAGAATCTCACAAAATCATTAATTATCCCAGACCACAGAAGAGAACACAACTTACCACAGTGCATTCCTTATTGCTCTGTGTAGTTCCCAAGTCCAACCAACATTAACTACACCGCTGTGCCGGCACAGCTGTGCCACTTCTGTCATAATTTAACCAAGTGGATTCTACTCCGTTACATTAGCATGATTACAAAAACAGTCTCGGAGCAACATCAGCTTCCAAAATTGATTATCCTGTCTGGGCCAATAACACTGTTTGTGATATGAGTGTATGGGAATATAGCACAAGTTGCTATATTTCCATATTGCTAAGTATTTCCTCCATTTTATGTGTATCAGCCTCAGCCTGCCCTATCAACTATGCCAGTCTGGTCCAGCACCGTATCAGCCTGTACCAGCCCCGCAGACACAGTATACCCTTCAGGCCCAGTATACATTATCACAGACACCAGGCACCAGGCTGTCCAGCCTCCCAGGAAGCCAGTCCCAGTACCCGAACTGCCTAAATTGGTCCAAGCACCTGGCGGTATGTGGACATGGCAACAATCAAGCTGACAATCTCACCCGCGGCAAGACCTTGACTGAGCTGGACCATCATTCCTTTGTGGCTCCTCTGATGAATGGCCATCACTTCCTACCTCCACAGAGCCGTAACATGCTAAACACCAGACGTCACACAGTTCAGTAGCTAGACAGACCTGGTAAACACCACCACGCAGTTGCTTCACGGGGTGGCAGGTAACCCCTCTTTACCTCAGCCTGACCTTCATCCTTCTGTTGTAGGCTAGACAAGCAGACTGCTACCCAGAGGAGATTAGGGGGCTTGCAAATCAGTCCCACCTAGCAGTAAGCTCAGTACGCTTTTCAGTACGCTTTCACCGGAGCTGCTGACTAGCCCCAACGCCTTCCTCTTGGCTATGAGGCTGTGCTTTGCCTGTCGAAGGAGCCCTTCCGATGTGCAGAGAGGGAGCTGAAGGAGGTGTTTCCATAATATACATATTGTATTCTGCTCCTTAATTTAGATCTGGAACTATATAATATGGCGCACCTTACTTGCTTGTAATGTGAGTGATAATTAAGATTGGTGTAGTGATATGATGTAAGAAGTGATGTGCCACTTTTTGGTTATCGGTGTTCAGTTGTTCAACGCTTTAGGTCAGACATTAGTGCTCTTGCTTTACCCACAGCCCTACTGTAGTTTAATTCAGTAACAAGTAAGTTTATAGTTAAGACAACAAGAAGCCTGCCTTACACTGGTGTTGGTGACGTAGACAGTAGCTACGAGATGAGAGATATAGTTCACCGACATGTTTCACACAAAACTAAATTATACTACGACAAACTGCATCTGCAAAATTATCTTTTAAATTGACAAATATCATATGTGTGATTCATGCTGTAATTCAAACAGGGTCAAACAATTATTTGTCTCTCGCCTTTGACTACCGTACATATTTCATCTGAAATATTGTCCCATGGGGTCCAACAGAAAGGGAGGGACTTTGCCTCTCTCTTTACTAATACCTTATGCATCACTTCCTGTGTGTGGTGAACTCTTCCCGCCACTGGTTCCACAGTAGCTGGAAGTTTGGTCCATGCATAGCTGGTGTAAATATTGTGCATGTACTGAGAAAAAAAACAAAAACAACTACAAATAAGCCAGCATTTCTTAAAGATGGCTAGTATTTGGAGAGATTATCTAATTTATGATGTCATCCACAGAATGGCCTCTAGCTCCCAGTGAAGCAGGGTGAGGAACCAGAGTGAAATCCCTGTAATATTTTAGCCCTCCACTGTGGAGGGATGATAGATGAGGCAGACAGCCGTCTTGGATCTTCTGACTGAGGCTGGCTTCCAGACCTGGGTCACCCAGAGTGCTTCCCCCCAAAGGGCCAGCTGTACCTTCCTCTGGTCTGGCCTTCTATTTAAGACCATGAAGGCTGCAGCACGTACTGTATGAGAGAGACAGTGCAGCTCAGCATGTTTATTTCCTCAGGTTTAGGTAAGTGTGTGTGTGTGTGTGTGTGTGTGTGTGTGTGTGTGTGTGTGTGTGTTGGGGGGGGGAGGTGGTGGGGGTTTTCATTCAGCCCTTGATACTACTACTACTAAATACTGCCTATTTTGTACTGTACTACTCTGATCAACTGCTGATAAAGATATTGGTAACCATCTGTCTTTCCATCTATTTCTGCTGGACTGCTACGTAACCGCAGTGTAATATTCATCCCTGTGAACCAGATAACTGACATAGCAGAGTCGGGACCCTGCCACAGTTCTAAAGTGCTGCTGGTGTTGAAAACTGTATTGGACCTTTAATGTTTTCTTGACGCTGAAGATGCAGAGAGACTGTCTAAATCCTGTCCAAACCAACACATCAACACAGTACAGAGGAAACAGTTAGGAAATCTGTGTCACAGATAAAACATTTTTTTTTTTAAAAGAGCAACATCTTAAAGCTTTCTTTTTACTGACCTGCAGTAGTTTAACTTCTCACTTGTCAAGTCAAGTCAAGTCAATTTTATTAGTATAGCCCAAAATCACAAATTTGCCTCAGAGAGCTTTACAACCTGTACAGGATACGACACTCTCTGTCCTTTACAGTACGACCTATAACTTTGCTGCAGTGATGTAGAAGTGTAGCCTGCTGTACTCTATTGGCTGGGCCACACTGGCAATGTGAGCAGTATGTGTGCATCGCGAAACCTTTTGCTTTTTATTTTGGCGCACATGTTAATAGGTTAGAGCAGAAGAAACATATCGTCGGCACTCACGGATAAAGTGTCTTTTTTTGGTTTATTCTAGGCAAACAAACGAACGCGCTTCAACTATAAGCTGTCATCATTAGACAGGTTAGAGCAGTGTCACAGCCTGGCTCAAAAGCTGGAGACAGACACGAGGTGGCAGCAAAAGAAAACTTGGTTTATTTTACGAAACACAAAAGTGAGTCAATATAACGTGTGGAAATCAGTAAATCTGGTGGTGTGGAGCATGTATGACAAAACAGAACTTCATGTCTGTGCCATGCTGCTGAGGGTGTTGAGTCTTCCAGGGAGAGAGAGACAGTCTGCAGACTGAGGCAGCTATGTGAAGGGGAGAGCACACCGGGCCCAGGTGTGGCTCATTCCACTAACAACCTTCCTTCCTGCAAGACAGAAAAGAGGAGCAGCAGCAACAAGCCAAAGGAGAGCTAGAGCTAGGGAGGAGTGGTCATCACAGCAGCCACACAGGCCACATGAGCAGGGCGGCTCAGGCACGGCTGCGTGTCAGCTGCGTCTCTTCTAGAGATTTGAGGCCTCGCCTATTTTTTCTGTGCCGTGCGGTTCACAGCAAATTTAGACAGTGAAAATGATCTTTTGACCGTTGACTGTAGAATATGTTAAAGACATGAAAAAAGTTAATATCTATTTTTAACTCAACACTTCCTGTTTCTGTTTCAAGCCCTCAAGAGTGTCTTCTGTGGACACAATTCCATCATTTGTTAAGACAAGACTTTATTCTCAAATATTTGCAGGTTAGTGTTGGGGGGGAAATGCAGTGACTTGCAGGGCTCCATAAATGAATAGAGTACCGACTTTTAATGTGGATTGTTACAAATGAGCACACGCTTCTTAACCTTTTTCTTATCTAAAATAAATAAAAGTGACATTTATAATGAAATGAAATGGCCATTACGAAAGGCAAACTCCATGTAGAAAGCAGCGCTGCAGCGGAAACGCTGCTGGTGTGGACAACCACACGCATGAGAGACGCAGCAGTTGGCCGTCACCCGCTGCTCTCACTCCCAGTGTGTCCCAGCCGTAAGATGTGTCAGTATACCATAACGTCACTGTTGGTTGTGGTTACTGATCCAACAAGATCACTTGTGACCAAGAATTACCCTTTTAATGCTTGTAATGTGTTTAGCGTTAGCTAAAACACACCACAGGACCCTGCTGCCCACTGACTGCTAACAGCTAACTAGCTCTTCTACTGACATAAGAAGACACACACTGTTGTAGTCAGCACTCAGTTCAGATTTGTCATTTGCTCAGAGATAGTTATACATACATACCTACACATACAGTATATACATACATACATGCATGTATGTATATGTATATGTTAAAATTTAGTTATGACTGAAATGAAACCTTTGGATATCTGTTCTATCTTGTGACAACATTTCCTCAGTTTTTTAAAAAAAATTGAAATCTTGTTCTGTTCTAGAAAAAATAGGGTACAAAAATTGCAGTAACTACAAAATCCAACCAAAAACCACTGCAAACCACAGTGAATGTAGTTACTGCGCTCTGCCTTGGGTTCCCAGACATTTGAGATTCTATCTGGCTGAGGACAAACGCAGTGACTGGGAACTCTTTGCCTGTGATTACCACCTAATCCATTCGCATTAAATAATGTTATTAATTTGGTTATCCCTGAAAAGCTGTCGCTAAGGCTAGGACTAGTTTGTGCACCAAACAGTTCTATAATTAGCAGTCAAATAATACTGGGTTTGTTATGATGTTATGATACTATTTTTTAAACAGACATCTATAAATAAAACAAATACAAATTGAATGTATTAAGAAATGAAAAGCTCAGTTTTCCTCATACTGAAAAAGTATAAAACACTAAATGTGTAGTTATTGCACTTTGCTATATAGCTGTTTATGGTAATACAAAGGCTACAGTTTTAGTGCATTTTTGGGGCCATAGGTCAAATCATTCATCGGGGTTTTTAGACATAAAAATGCATTATTAATACCTAATTAATAAGTGTTTTTACTACTTTCTACCTACACATTTGGCTAGACAGTCAAAAACTTTGAAGGCGTTTTTCTCAGTTTCAGTGTCGGCGTAGTTACGGCGGTTAGCCTTTGTAGGGCAGTGTAACTGTTGACATCCACACACTCACAAGCTGTTTTCACTTTTACTACAAAGTCTGTTTTTTTTCTCAGCGCCCTGACATCAGCCGTTTCAAGCTGTGACGCCTGGAGCAGTCAGTGGAAAACTTCCAAGGTGCTCCAAAGCTCTCATTGTTGACTCACCTACAGCAGAGACGTATGTTTATGAGCAAATGTTAATGAATTCTAGTTCATCTGAAGTTGTTAAAGTACTTCATCGCAGCAGTACTCCACCTGAAAGCTAAAGTGAAGAGCATTTTCTAGTAGGAGGTCATTCTGTTATGTCATATAGGACATGAAGCAGCTTACAATAGCATCTGTGCCATGAGAAATGTGTCAGTCTGCTGCAGCACTGCACAGCTGATCCCCCTCATAACAACACGGCACGAGTGCTGGTGTTTACCTCAAAGTCACTGATTGGGCGCCTCTTGCTTATTCTAACAGAGCTGGTCCTCATTAAACACAGTGTTCTCTGTGAGTCAGCGCCAGCGGCTAAACCCACAATTAGCCAGCAGCCCGCTAACACCGGCTGCATGAGGAACGGATTAGTCCAGAGTGTATTTAAAAACAGGTGCATGTTCAAATGGGTGTCACAAGAACTACCACTTATTTTTTATTTATTTATTTTTTAATTTTCTTTAGTGCGAAAAGACATAACAGGTGAGGCAAGACATAAAACAGATAGAACATTGGGTGACATGCTGGGTAACGGCAACAGAAAAGTAATAATCTGGGGTTGCTCCTTTGATTTGTGTGTGTGTGTGTGTGTGTGTGTGTGAGAAGATGTACGTTTGTTATGTGGTATCCCCACCCGGTCTCCTAAAAATTACGTTCCCATACAACTACATTGCATTCTCAATTATGTTTGGAAGGAAACGTATTGTTGTTGCGGATTACGTTTGTCTTTTACGTATCACAAATATGTTTGTAAATCTGCGGACGGCCGCAGCGAGTGACGTAGTACAACGAGGGACGTGCAGAGCAGGTGACGTAGTATATCGAGCGACCATGAATGAAAATATGTTTAATAAAAACGGAATGATTAATAACAAGTATAACAAGCAAGCTAGTCCACTACTAGCGGGTGGGCAGGAGGGGAGGTGGTTTGGTCCAACAAACACCAGACATTCCTCCAGGAGACCAGTGTTCGTGTCCTGTGTGAAACGTAGTCATTTCTTGCGTTTTCCTTTGTTTTTAAGTAATTTTAAGCCAAACCATTATAATTTTTTTACTAAGCCAACCCAGTAGTTTTGTTGACAAAACTTATCTAAGTAGTTTTGTTTTTTTTTTTGTTTGTTTCCATTTACAACGTTAATCACGTGTTTAAAACTGTGACCGTAATCTGGGAGAAAATATGTCTCCCTCAAAACGTATTTTGGTTATACAGTTTAGTTGTATGGGAACATAATTTTGTGGTAGATAGGGTTGGGTATCCAGTGTGCGTGTGCCTGTGTTTGTGTGTGTGTGTGGTTGTGGGTGAATGAAGGAAAAGAGGAGGTGGGGGGGTTTGGGCAGGAGGGAGGGCGGGAGGAAAGAAGACGAATTTTGCCAATTCTCTTTTTCATTTTCTTTCTTCTTTATTTTTCCCTCCTGTGAGCGGCTGGCCCTCTCCTCCATCCTGAACAGATTTAAATTATTTTTGGCCTTTTTTATTCTTCTTTCCTTCCTTTTCTTTCCCTTTTGTCCTTTCTCTCCTTTCCTTCCAACCCATTTCCATTTCTTAAGATATTACTGTAGGAATAGTAGAACAGAAGCAGAGAGCGTGGAAAAAAGAAGATTAAGAAAAACAGAGAGATAAGAGTGGCGGTGGTGATGATGGTGTAGTGTTGTGATGTAGTGTAAAGCATATGTTGTGTGTATGTGTGCAAGTGGTATGTGGTATATTGCAAAAGGTCAAAAGAACATGACAGGGGCACAACCCAAACAATCAGAGGTGGTAGTGCACATCCCGTAGTAGGCCTGTGCTGGACCAGCAGAAGACAGCAATGAAACACGAAGCAGAGGGTCCGCACACTACAGCTCCCTACACAGACTTTGTACTAGGGAGCTGGCAGGGTAAAGTCCACTTAATGTCCGGTCTGAATGACTGACACATTGAATGCACCATACATACATAAGTAGTAGTCAAGGTAGAGTACCCAGGATGTGCTGATCCAGGGACTGAAATGTGATCATGGTGAGTATGATGTCTTTCCTACCTCCTGATTATGTCCCGGGGCAAACCTAAAAACAGACAACAGTACTTTGACTTTTGACTGTGTGTCAAGCCACTTGTGTTAGCGAGCAGAGGTCAAGGAAGGTCAAAGATCTATGATGCTGTGAGGGTCACCAGCTCCCTTCTAAAAAGACCTTTAAGCAGCAGACCTCTGCTGTTGTCACAAGAACAACTGCCATGACGGATGTGTCCACACCAACAACTGAACAGAAGGTCAAGGCAGAGCAGCATTTTGCTGCTGACCTGACGGTTATACCACACTATCCTGGGATCTGTGTTCTTGTGTTTTGAAGTTAGAGGTGTCTGCTGGGAGCCGTCGACATCCGAAGAGCTGTGAAACGCGTCAGCATATCCTTCTGTCCTACTGAGAGGCCCTTAAGCTAACAGAATGCAGGGGTCAGCGCTCCCTCTCCAAAAACACTGTGTCTTTGACTGAATTCCTGGCGCTAGAGGTACTGAACAATACAATGATCATGTTGTTATAGGGCCCGAGCACCGACAACGTTGGGTCGCGAGGACCCTATCGAAACTGTAGTGTTTATTATTATTATTTATGAAAATGAATTGCCTTTTTGAGGGCCTTCAGGTGCTCGAGAAGTTGTTAAACTTTGCACACACGCAATTTGTTATTTTAAGGTCTCGGGCTTTGGTGTTGCAAAATGGCTTGCTAGCGTCCCCTACAAAGTTTGAAAAATTGAACCTTGTTCCAGTTTCACCTACATGTATGAATTTTGGGAGGCAGATTTAACATGTGGAGATGCACAAAAAAACCTCTTGGAGGTATACCCAAAACCCAACAGGAAGTCAGCCATTTTGAATTAAATGTGTCATTTTCGCCCATTTTTAGTGTCTTACAGGCCGTGTACTTTAACAAACTCCTCCTACAGATTTAATCAGATCAACCATCTAAAGACCTTAAGGATTAAAAGTTATTACAATTCTGAGTTTTCAAGGATTGACCATGCGTGGCGTGGTGGCCATTTTGCGCCATTTGCCTTGAAACAGGAAGTTGTTGTAACTCCAATGTACATAGTCCAATCTGCCCCAAATTTCTCAGGCATGATAAGGGTCCAGGCCAGAGGACATTTACATGTCAATATTGAGACCACCTCAAATGTGGTCTGAAAAGCCTTAAGACCTTGATGATGCATTATTGTGAAGATTGTATGTTTTCGTTGAATGGCATTGTCGTGGCATGCCATAAAACAGGAAGTTGTTGTAACTTCAGCGTATATTGTCATATCTGCTCCAAATTTCACAGTCATGATGACAGTATAGGCCTGAGGTCATTTACATGCCAATATAGCATCATAGCCCCACCCCTACATGTTAAACCTGCCCCTTGCATAACTCATGAACCGTTTGGCGTAGAGTCCTGTGGGAGGTGTCATTGCATTCAGCAGAGAGTGCCTGTTTCATTGGGTGAAATGTTCAAAATGTAACTGGCAACCTGTTGTTTTGTCTTTAATTTGCTGGTGTTACAATAATGGTTGCAATAAAAAATAAGTGATTAAAAAAAATGGCAGCACGAACAACTACACTACACTAAGGGGGTACTATCTGTAGTGGAAAACAAAATAGAGAAAATGACATGATACCAAAAGTGTGTTGAGTCGAGTCGAGCCGAACTATGCAGTGGAAATGAGACATTACACAAAACCCTGAGTGTCTTGCGTAATTTGATACTAATTATGTTGAAAAGTGAAAGAATTATATTGGCCTATGTCTGAGTTTAAATAAAGAAAATATGTATATATAATTATTTCAAAAGTCTTGGACCCCCTGCAATAACCGCAACAATCACTAAGGATTTACAGACCTATGATTAAGGAATAGTGCCCTATAACTAGTAATTTCCATATTTAGTAAATGCATACAGCCTATAAATATAGACCTTACCAGTAGGGGAGCTAAAAATGTCCTGAGGGTCAAAATTGAATGGTTTATGTTATGTGGAGAAAAACATTTTCTTTGATACAACTGGATATTTAGGCCTGATATGGAAAAGTCAGGGGGTCATGGAAAACAGTAAGATCCATCATCTGGGCACCATAAATATCCACAGAAAATTTCATAGAGATCCAGCCATTTGTTTTCAAGGAAGGAGGAAGTTTATTTTTAACCATTCCCAGATTGGAGTACATATGGCAGATTTAGGGATGAGGGTGACAATTTCCGTCTATGAAATACACAGGAAGTTCTTTCTCGGGGAGGGACTGATCATACTTCAGGAACCACCCCCACCTCTCCTTTCTTTTATGGCGGCATCCTGGCTCCTCAGATTAAGTTCCACTGTTCCTGAGCAGCTGTCTCTCTTTTGTTCAGGTGGATTGTTTTTCAGGGGCTGTGTGGTATGAGTACGACTGTATGACTGCGTTCCCTCCTCTCAGGTCCTGATGGACTTTGCAGGTTGGGGAATCACAGGGAGACGATCGCTAGTGGGAGACAGAGAGAGGAAGGGAGAGGAGGGGAGAATGGTTACTGATGTCTGGTCTAACTCCAGCTCTCTCTGTTAATCTGTAGTTTGTTCTCTTTCTCATTCTTTATTTCACCTCAGCATCCATGTCAGCACAAGTTCCCATTATTGTGCTGTTTATATACCGTGTGGTTATCAAAATGGGTGCACCCTGCGGTGCCTTAAAGGGGAACACCACCTAAATTAAGAATTCCAATATGTTATTTCCATGGTTGAGGAAAGTTCAATCAATATTTATGAAAATGAGCTACTCTCTCTCAAAGCCAGAAACCAGAGAAGTAAGTCTCAAACTGGTGATGTCATTGGGTATAAAGAGAAAGCTGAGAACCTGAAGATTAATTTGGAATGTGTGTCAAGTTGTTGTCATAAAATTACTTAATTATTTAAAATTGATTGTGAAAGTGTATAAGGGTTAAGGACATTATGATAGAAGTATATGATGCCATCCCCATGCTCCATTATGTCTCATAAGTTGTTGCAGCAATTTCTGGGTTGATACCATTTGTTACACAGATTTGGTGCTAAATTTAACCATTTTTTTACCACTCAAGAATTGATAAAAAATGATCAATAATCCCTCCAAAATACCACATTAAGACACCAAGACCTTGAGGAACACCATAGAAAAAGCCATGCTATGATTTTGACATTTGGAGATTTCTACAAGAATTGCATTTTTCTGCGATTGGATGGGGAGCACTTCTGTTGTGTAAACTGCTCAGAAACCCCCTTATTGTCAATCTAGCTAGGAAAGCCATCCATCCTCTATCCTTTGTGGCTGTAAAGTTTCATGAGGCTGTGATTATCCTAGAGGTCACCACAGGTATTTTATACAGTGAAGTCAAGTTTCAAAAAATGGTCTCACTACAATGAAACGGCTCCTATGGATACTAACATCATCACACATGAATACAGTTGGGCTCATTGGATCCAGGGTCAGCTCTACAGTGATACCCAATTTATGTAATTCCAAGACTGTTTAGGGATCCCAGTATGCAGAAATATTCAAATACACCATTTTAAAATAGGCGACAATAACACATGCATATCAAATGTAAAAATGGGGAAATGATGTTAATCCACACTGACATTTATTGTGAACTAGTTTTCTATGGCTGCACCATTATAATAGATGGAGGTATTCTAGATGATTTGTGCTTATTTTTAATAGACATTTTCCTCAATATTCAACCTGACATTGGGATATTTGGAAACTTTTGGGATCTCCAATAGAATTCAAAATCAATTTTGTTTGATTTGAACAAAGACTGGCTGTCTGACCCACCGATGGGACTCTGAGGTTCCTGCTGTAGCTCTGAGACCGACCCTTACATGACCCCCTTTGCTCTAGTCTTTAGTTATACTTTGTTTATATTGAGTTATGTCTTTCGCTGTATCCTGTTACTATTCTGGAACAGTGCAGTTTGTCTACAGGGATCAGTTTCACGTTACTCCTTGAGACGGATACAGTGGTTGTATGTGTCCGTGTGGGGGGTGACGATACAGGTAGTGGGCGGTGTATGGTTTATATTATCTCTCTACCGGAGGAAGTGGATTTCTGGGTTGGATCCCAGGATGCATAAAGCTGTCAAAATCCAATTGATGGTGATGAACAATCCTGGGTGACGAGTGATTTGTCCCACCGCCACCACTATCTGCCCACCCCCCACTGTAGCAGAGGGGGTGGAACAGGGGCTCTGGGATATTAAGGAAGGATTTGTTCCCCAAATGCTCGGTCAGACAGGTTATGCAGGTCATGTTGAAAGGTTATATAATGGTCAAAGATGATCTAATGATTTGACATACCTTTGAAATTACACCATTTAGAGAATCCAAAAGTATTGCAATTACATGTGTTGCAAAACTGTGAGGTCAAATGTATCTCGAAAAATGATGGCCAGATATCCATGAAGAGTGTTTGTCAGAGGATGAATCCAAGTGATTTTGATGACCATTCCCAGCACCACATTCCGGCCAAAACTTCCACTTGTACACAATAAGTATTAAAATCTAATGGGCAGATTAACATTTGCTGATGACATTCATGCAGGGGACGAGCCATTTTGTCTGATCTGTACTCAGACTAAATGGTAGATTGTTGTGCATGTGCAGATGGTTATCTAGCTGCTATATGAGCGATTAAAAGTCAGGACAAAAGATGTGTGAAAAATAGCATTTATGTGTCCACTAAAACAATGCTGGAGACGTTGCACCTGCTTCTATATCACACAGATTTTCCTCCGTTGCAGTGATCAGTCAGCTGTGATAAATCACTAAAATGCTGAGGATATTTGTATGAAGCCTGGTTTATGGTCGCCGAAGTGAAGAAGGTGCGAGGTACGCGCGCCGGAAAATTACGTCATCACGACTTTCGCGCGATGCACAAAGGCTCCGAAGGCTACTTATGCGCCGAATGGACTTCAACATGAAAGCGCCTTCGAGGGAAGACTGACCGAGCAGGTCGGCCTGTACAGACGTCTCTACGACTGTTCATGGAGAGACCACAGGAACAGTCACATGACATTAAATTCTTGGAAAGAAATGTAAATGACGGTGCCAGCTTGCCCCAATAGCGCCATATATTTGATCAGTGGAATAGCGTGAAACTATTGGCAGGAATGTCATCACCCACTTGGGTGCATGCATGCAAGCGCGACCATACTTGCCAACCTTGATACCTCAAAAATAGGGAGTATTTCTAAACCAAAGCGGGAGGGTTTGGGGGTCCTAAAGTAGGAGGCTATTATAGGCTATTCATCAGTTTTCATTCATTCATTTTTTTCCCCCTGCTTGAGTATTGTTTTCTCTTAGTACTCTCAATTTCTCCTTCTCTCACTGAAGGCCCTTTCAGTTTATTTCCGATGGCTTGTGCCGCGTCACGACGGCTTTTCTCTGCGTTGAGCAAAGCCCAACTTCGCATGCTGCCAGTGGCGAGTGCAGCTCAATGTTGTGTCGTGACTCGCGAGCATCTCTCCTCCGCCAGGAAAAAAAACATTATGTGTAGCTGTATTGTTGTCCGGGTGGAAACAGTAGGGCTTCTACATGCTGTGCCAGTGCCAGAAACAGGTTGAGATAAGGAGAAGGACAAAAATATGTGAACATTTGTCATAACTCGGGAGAAATACGTGAGAATTGTGAGCCTGGGAGGGAACCGGAAGGGGGCAATAAAAACGTGAGTCTCCCGGGAAAATCGGGAGGGTTGGCAAGTATGTCCACTTTCAGTAAAAACAGCTCCATAGTGCTATTAGAGGTCAAAAACTCCACAGGGAACCCTCAAGTGTGAGCGTTTTTTAAAACGTCATCTGAATGAGTCACCACGATCATATCAAAATGATCGACCCATGAAAGAGCCCCGGCCTCTCCTATCACTCTGCATCTTACGTCACCGTAGTGATAATGTTTATCTGTAACTTCTAGGTACTTGTGGCTTGTTTACTTCACTTTGAGCCTCTTTTCCATCTTTAATGGCTCAGGCCTGATTACAACCACATGCTCTCTGACTGCCAAATGCTTCAAAACACTCTTTGTTGTGTCTTGTTTCACATTGCACCCATTATCCATCCACACAGCCAGCCACTGACGGAAGTCTGATTCCTTTGTCGTGCTCTCGGCAGAGGTCAAAGATGACACCGAGGAGAGAGTTTATGCAGAACTTGTACGGGCAGGTGGTTGGAAGAAAGGGACATTTGGTGAATGAAGGCCTTTTCCCCTCCCACCCCTCCTGTAACCCTTCCTCCTCTAGTCCTTCCTCCTCTGCAGGGCTGCATTTAAACCCTTGAGGATACAAGTTTCTATGACCCCTTTAAATCCAGCTTCCTGTTCCTGCACTTGAGATCTTTTTCTGTGGTTCTATGGGGTAGCGGACACACACACACACACACACACACACACACACACACACACACACACACGCACACGCACACGCACACGCACACGCACACACACACACACACACAGCAGCACCAGAGCATTTGGTCTTCTAATTTTTTTCTGATAGCTGCCAGATGATGAAGCCAGGCAGGGGGCCCCTGGTGTGACTGACTGACTGACTGACATACTGATAGACCTGCTTGCTAAACCACATTACTTTGGAGGGGACAGGAAGTAGATCGGTCTGCCAGAATAGCATGGGGGCGGCAGCACTTCCTTTGTCATGGGAGCCGCAGTATCCCCGGCCTATCACCTTCGGTCCTACGGTCCAGTGTCTGATGGTACTCAGAAGTGTTGGAGTTAGAGGAAAGGCAGAGGCGGAGGGTCAGTGGAAGGTTAGGCAGTGTGACTGGAAGGTTGAGGAATGGTCAAAACTAAACTGCTCAATGCATCTGAAATCATTTTCATCAATCATTTGCATTCTGTAGCTGCCTCTCTGTAACCCTGTCTCCTACAAAATGATGTTCCTAAACAACTGAACTGCATTCTCACTTACGTTTCGAGGGAAATGTAATTTCTCCTGGATTACAGTTTTAAACATGTGCTTAACATTGTAAATTCAAACAAAACAAAGCAAAAACCGATATAACACTACTTAGTTAGGTTTAGACAACAAAACTACTGGTTCGTTTTAGTAAAAAAATGCATAATAGTTTGACTTAAAATGACTACCTAAGTGAAATTTGACTTTTAGTTTCACACGGGACACAAACAGCATTCTCCTGGGGAAAAGTCCAGTGTTTGTTTGACTGATCCACCTCCCTTCCCGCCCACCAGTAGTGGCCTTACTTGCTTGTTATACTCCTTATTATTCCATGTAACTTTCAATAATGTTATTATTCCACGTAACAGTCATCAACAGTTGCTCAGAATTAGTATATTAAGCAGCAGCAGTCCCTCCAGGATTTCGTGGTCTTTTTGGGCGGATTGTTGTGGCCTAAAATGCCTGAATTTTTGGCAGGTTTTCAAAAAAAATTGCAATGCAAGCATATCAGCCCTAATTCATCCACCTTCACTGGCTTCCAATCAAGTCCTGCATCACCTATAAACTTCTGCTCCTTACATAGAAATCCCTCCATGCCCTTGCCCCCTCCCCCCCAGTACCTGGAACTCTCTCCCTCCTGACATCAGAATGCTTCATCCCTGGACAGTTGAAAAAAACACCTCAAGCACCACCTGTTCATCAAGGCCTATGACCTCAGCTAACTCTTCCTACCCATCACTCTTTTCATTTCTTAGCTACAGTTTTTCCTCCGTTTTATTATTAGTATGATTTTGAGTGCCCTCTTTGTAAAGCGTCCTTGGGTTTTTTGAAAGGCGCTATATAAGTTCAATTTATTATTATCATTATTATTATTATTAAGTTGCGATGTGAAAATTGCGAAAATAGTTAAAAAAAATTTATATATACATAATTTATTAAAAATCAAAGGTCCCGAAAAATAATTTCAACCATCCCAAAGTCAGTGTAAATCGTCAGAAATTCAAAATGTGTAGAAAATGTGTGTGTTTGTAATTGTCATCTATAGTGGTTATTTGCACAAAAACACACAATTGATTAGGAAATAAAAGATTGTATTTTTATTTAAATATTTCTTTGATTAAAGATAATTATTGGCATTATTAGTAGTTTTCATTACATTATCAGCTGATTAGAAAAGTTAAACAGGTCATCATTCCCTCTCTATTGTCTATTTTATATTGCTGTGAAAACATCTCCTTCAAACAACTGGATTTATTCAAGTTTCTTGCCAAAAACCTAATTTTACAAGATTACATTTGAACACATCATGATAGTATTATAAATTACCTTTGCCCAATACTCATTTTTACTGAGCAGAGGTTGAAAGCATCACAGTGTAACTCATTGGAACCTCCGTTAAAGTGGCAGTAGGCAGTATATTTTTGGCATTATTGGGTAAAAATCTCATAATAACCTTTCAGCATATTATAATTCAAGTATTCTGAGAGAAAACTAGACTTCTGCACCTCCTCATGGCTCTGTTTTCAGGCTTTATAAAATCTTTAGCCCGTGACGGGAGACTTTGACCAATCACAGGTCATTTCAGAGAGAGAACGTTCCTATTGGCTTTGCTTGGTGTTCCTTCAAGCCATCTCAACCTGAATAGCTACTGAACCATAATCATGGCACCTGCACTTTATGATCCATTTATTTGTCTATATTTTGATTTGAATGTTTTTATGTTTGCTTTTAATGTTTGCTTTCGTTGTTTTCCATGACAATGGCAATAAAGTCTCTATTCTATATTCTATTCTGATCTCAAAATCGCTCCCGGGTCACAAACTTTCTCATTTTACAGCTAAACAGTACACTACAAGATGATTCTGAAAACATTTGAGGAGAGAAATAGGCATTAACGTAACATAATATTGATTCATATTTGATCAGCGCGGCCTAGTTTGACCGTTTGGTCGGAGTTTGCAAGTGATTGACAGCCAGCTGAACAGCAGACCAGATCAGCTCTGACTGCATGTTTTCCTCCGGTCTGTGAAATCTTGCAGAGGCACATATCTTTTTTTCCAGGTTACCTGTTTCATGTACTACTGTCAGGATATAGCGACCGTTTTATAAAAATAACTTTTTGTAATCATATTTGCTCCAATCTCGCATACTTCAGCTTTAACTACTGCTGTCAGCAGACGAGCTGGTCACTGTCATTACTCTGAGCAGCATCCTGGGAATGAATTACAACATAATAAGTGTCTGATTAAGTTAGTTCTCAACTTTTTTGCCAGATGAGTCAACCGTGCTTTTTTTTTTTTCCGGAGATCCCTTTGTTGGCAGCCCTGCTGTGCCCCCAGATTGACTGCAATCGAATGAATGAGTGGGCTATGGTTTTTCACGCAGAGCTACTGTCACTAGTGAGACTGTCAACCTTTAGTATTGTTCTCGTTTTCAGCTAACACTTCTTTAGTGTGCAGTACAGCCCTGTTGTCATTAGCAATGTGGTTTTAAAAATGTAATAATTGTTTCAATATTTTAATTTTAATATTTAAGTAAAAATCCTCAAATTTCAAGATTTGCAGATTTTATGTTTTTGTAAATTAAATGGGCATTTGTCATTATTTTCTGACATTTTAGTATATAATAAATGATTAATCAACTAATTCAACATATAGCCTCTTCATTCTGTACCAGTCGGTGTTTTACCTTGCACATGCCGTCTTTGTACTCTCTTGAGGTCTCAGTTAAAAAGCATAAAATGATGCATATCTGATTTTCCCCATGACTGATGGCTGAACTGCAGCTCCCCTGTGTCAGTGATGATCATGTGAACTGTGACCATGACCAGGAAGCAATTTGTTAGGCTTAAGAAGGCCTCAAGAAAATGGGAGGCCTCAGGTCAACAGCTCACATATTTCCACTTAGTTTTAACTGAGGGGTGAAGACCGACGGCTGCTTTAACTCTTCCTTTAACTACACTACACAGAGACAGAGTCAAACACTCTTTAACTGCACCGATGAGTCAGACAGCATTGAGAGACTGTGTTGTTCAATTACCACAAATTCACAAAACATTAACCACCTGAGACCCTTTACTGTCCTTCAGGGGCTCTAGTAGGTTTAGTTTTAGGGCTAGAAAGAAGACACAGATATCATATGAAACTAAAAACCTAAGGAATCCATTGGTACCAACCATGTCATACTACCATGTCGGGAAAGAAACTAAATAACGCTGCAAAGTTGGGATACATTTTGGTGAGGAAAAACTGGCATGGTCATTTTCCCCTTTACAGACATGCCCACTTTAATAATAATAATCACATGCAGTTTTTTCATGCAGTACAAATGTGTTAATGTCTCCTATTCTAAAATGGTGTATTTGAATATTTCTGCATACTGGGGTCCCTAAACAGTTTAGGAACTGCATAAATTGGGTATCACTGTAAAGCTGAGACTCTTGTGAATCCAATGAGCCCAACTGTTTTCATGTGTGATGATGTTAGTCCCCATAGTAGACATTTCATTGTAGTGAGACCATTTTTGAAACGTGACCTCGCTGTATGGAATGACCTGTGGTGACCTCTAGGATAATCACAGCCTCATGAAACTTCACAGCCACAAACTACAGACCTAGAGCGTTCAGAGGATGGATGGCTTTACTAGCTAGAGTGACAATAAGGGGGTTTCTGAGCAGTTTACACAACAGAAGTGTTCACCATCCAATCGCCAAAAAATGCAATTCTTGCAGAAATCTCAATTATTATTGATCTTTTTTTATAAATTCTCGAGTGGTAAAAAAAAAAGATTAAATTCAGCACCAAATCTCTGCAACAAATGGTATCAACCCAAAAATTGCTGCAACAACTTATGAGACATAATAGAGCATGGGAATGACCATCACTTACTTCTATCATAATGTTCTAAACCCTTATACACTTTCACAATTCATTTAAATGTTTTGTTCTGATTTTTACTTAAACAACTTGACATTCAGTGCTGAGCTGCATCTCAAATTACTCTTCAGGTTCCCAGCTTTCAGATAATGTACACCACTTCTATGTGACATCTACTGTTGACCTGCTATCTCCCCCTAAAGACCCCTTCTACGCCCCCCTAAAAAAAGACAAAAACGGGTCTATTGTGGGTCTCAGAGGGTTAAAGTTCTTTATCCCAACCCAACTGCTGTGAGCCCTACTCATCACTCAGTAGGACAATACGATGGAAATCTAAAACAGAGCAGCCATCACTACATCTCTCTGCTTACATGCTTTCTGGGAGATTCAGAGACACTTCATTCAGACACTGCCTTGGCAAACACTGTGACTGGAAGCTTTTGGGTGGACATGAGCTGAGCAGCGCATTAAATGCTTCAGCAAACAAGTTTTACGACACCTCGCTGAGGAATCACTGTAAATCTAACAGCGATTTCAAAGTTCTCTGTAGCAGAGGATGTGAAATAATATTTGAAGAGTCAGATCCAGATTGCTTCCCCTGAGGGTTTTTGGCTGTCCAGCAACAGTTTTACAACACCCTCGATGGTCAACAATAGGAAGTGATTTATTCTTTCCCTGGATAGGTGCCAGATATATTAAAGGTTTTTTATTTACTGTAAAACAAGTTCCATGCAGGGGTGCTTGAAACTGGTTTAGCGTATGGGAACACACTCCTGGTAATTTACTAGCCCTGATAAGTTAATACTTTAAAAAAAGTTTTTTTTTGTCTAAACAATCAAGGTAATAGCTATTTCTAGAGCTCTCATCTTCATCAAGTAAAATTATCTACATCTGGCATTCCATTTATAGTGACAGACTCAATCTTCCTGTTGTCCTCGGGTCAAATTTGACCCATTTTCAAACTTCATTATATCATAATATGGATTTCTTTCATCTAATTGCCCCAAAATAACATGGATGGTTCCCTACTATGGTCTTTGCAAAAAAAATAAATAATGACCACTACTTTTGTTGAATTATGGGTATTTTATTCACATTTATAGCATCTGTGTGTGCAATGTGTCACTCTATTGTATTTTTCAGCAAATAAAGACACAGAAGCACAACCACACACACACACACACACACACACCTCAGATACGCACGCGCACAAATACACACACACAGCCACATTACTCACCTACCCACACGCTATTGTGTTTTCCAGCAGACGAATACACGCACACACACACACGCACGCACACACACACACAGCAGGGACCAGAGCTCCCAGACAACACATCATGCCACGCACACAAACTGAATAGATCTCTATTGTGCTTTCCAGCACAGCTTCAAAGCTAAAGCTGTGTAAACCTGTTCCTATGACATCTTGGATGTACCTTTCCCACCATGGGCCTTGTTCTGACTGCCAGCCCAAATCCATCTTGTGACATATCCAGATTGTTTCCAGATGGATTTTAGAAGGTCTGGTGGGCAAAAAAAACATATGAAATGCGATTTTTGCAAATTTGATACAAACCACATTTGGAAGTGGTAAGAGCTCAGCACCGCGACTTCACAGCGTGATTGTTTCGAGGGCGAATGGTTCCGCATAGTAAAGCCGCTTCACCAACGTAGCTATGTAGTTACTGACGCCTACATCATTACCATAGCAACCCATGCAGATAGGTTGGTGATGTCTGGACACACAAACCGGATGTGATCACTTGCAAATAACCGTGCGGACAGTCTGTCTCAGGCAGGAAATGTATATGCTTTTTTACCACGCATTCGCGTAGACAACCGGCTGCTTTGTGAACGGAGTTCCTCACATACTTGCCTGTGTACTGCGCATGTTACTGGAGGATTCCACTAGAGGGCAGACCAGACAACTCAGACATATAGAACTTCTGGATTTGCCTAATGAAACAATAAACATGGCGACACTTGAGGAGGTTACTATTGTTATTCTCGGATCTAAAATTGTACTGATCGGTCACCAGCTATTTTGACAAGCATAATTGCTGCTGTGCAGCAGTAATGATATTTTGTACAGATGCGGGTAATTGCGGACTTGGTCTATTAGCTTGTCTACAAAACTTTCTGCCATTGCTGAAATGCCTACTGACCCCTACACTGCCCCTACCGTTCATGTGTATATTGCATCTTGCGGAAGCGTAGCGTTAATTTCTGAGTACATGCACAATCAACACTCCATACGGATACCAGTCTGGGATAATCCAAAATAACTATATTTCTGCTTATCTTACTCAATAACAAGTGGTATAATTTCATGTAAATGAGGCATATTGACCATACATTCCAAAAAGAGCTGTAAAACTTGTGGTT